>JAEUYN010000680.1:0-25062 GCA_018257835.1 Euura lappo
ATAAGATTACACGGTTCCACATAATGTCATAAAATATCATCTTAGTTTATAAATTTTATAGGATTAGGTGAAACTATTCAAAATTATATACATTCAATTTCGTATAATTTATTTGAGACGCAATCAAGATTTAATAGCATATCATTTCTTACAATCGTATCTGATGGTAACGGGCCGAGGAAACAGGTCGTACCTCGGCAGGTCGTCCAGAATGGACGTAATTTAGAAAATGCTACAATACTAGTATACAGGGTGTTTATGTTAACTCTGGCCATACTTCTAGGGTATGTAGGGGCTACCTAGACAAGCATTTTGAGGTAAGACACCAATGGTCGAAAACTCATCCTAACGGCTGTGCTGTGAAACGCTTTGAAAGATTTGATACCGCGCGAAAGTAATTACATCTGATTTACTACACTACAAACAAGCGCGCGGTACGATATCCTTCAAAGCCCTCCACAGCCTCTTATTAGGATGAGTTTCCGACCATGGGTATCATTACCTCAAAATGCTTGTCTAGGTAGTATAAACTTTCTAGAGCATCTTTAGAGTTACGTCTATACTGGACTGCCCAGCCAGATATTTCCGGTACCATAGGACCTGTCGACCTGCTATACGGTAAGTCAAGTTTGCGGTAAACTTGGGTAGTATGATGGATAAGGCAGTTGAGATGGTGTTTGCCCATTTAAAAAATGAGTCATCACCGGTGCCGGTGCGTCACCAGTATTCTTCCGAAGGTACGGAGACACATTTGGCGTTGGATACAGTGGCAATTGTTCTAGCAGGGGCTGATGCAGTTCACTCTTTTCCCCCGTCTCCGCCGCCACCTTTTCTTCCTCTGATTTTTTTTATCTGCTGCACAAATATACAATTCAATGCACACACTTATTTAGGTCTATAATTTTGTATCTAAACATAAGATATATGTATAGTATAGTAATTTCAATGCATATATATGCATTTTACGTGTTCTGTAGTCAATAGTTCTTGGTGCTAACTTTGATTTTGACTTGAATAGTTACAGATCGATGTACTTATATTTCTTCGAGCTATTTGCCATCTTCTCTCTTACAGGTATGGTTTGTTCCAACGCATCATCACGTATCTTCGTACTGATAATACTGTTGTAAAATTTCACGGTCTTATCACACAATAAAGAAACGTTTAACAAATTATTGAAATTCGGCCCATAATTATTTTTGATACTAATTTTTAGAGTGGCAGATTGATCATATCTGATCGAATATGATCATATACCTATAATTAGATACAAACATTTTTTTCTCGGGTACTTTCTCATCTTCTTTGTTTCTACTTTGTCAACCGTAATTAATATTAATCTTCTTTCTTGTTTTGACCGTATTTAGTGTCATAGGAACGAATTTTGGTTTCTAAGGTCCATCATTTGATTGGACCTTAGAAACCAAAATTCGTTCCTATGTAATTAATGTTGTTTGATTATTTTTCATGATTATGGATTACAACATACTTCCAGCATGTGTGATTCTGATTAATTAGCATCCGCCAAATCAAATTGAACATCAAGTTGATTAATCTATCTCGATTCAATGGATAATTAAATCGACGTACTTGAATTTTTAAGGTAGTAGCTTATTTTCATCTACAACATTCATTAAACATTCGCCGAAATAAGCGACGGTTCAGCTCCGACCCGTCGTTCTGTCAGTACTGGGCCAACGTAGCTTGCCAGCACTGGCCAAGCGTTGACTGTCAACCCTTGGGCCAGTGTTATCATCCCAACGTACTGCCATTCGTCGGCCAACCGTTGGCAGCAAGCACTCGGCCAACCTTGCACCGTTGGCAGCAGTACTGGCACAATACTGGGTCTGTTGTCAATTTCTGCATGGGTAGTTCTTTATAGTCGTCGCGTGGTTGGATATTTCTCAATGAACCGTCGATAAATGTATTCACATCTTCGATATGATCTTGTAATTTTTGTTTAAGACCCTCATTTTCTACACCAGTCCTGTAATTGGTTTGATCGAACGTAATCCAAGACTTCTGGAATTTTTTGAACAATGGTCATGAAATGGTTGAACGTTGATCTAGGCATTTTCACGGCAAAGACACTAGCCAAAATAATCTCGAAGATATGGTGCCTACAAGGAAAATATAAAATATCTGTGTCTAAGCTTTGTTCCAGAAGAACTGCTGCGCCGTTTCTAGAACCTAAGTTAGAACTCATGGTGTCACAACATAATGCTTTAATCGAATGAGAAAGACCCCAATCTTGAAGAACGGCCTGAATAGCATTCGCCTGTGTAGAACCTTTGCCGTCTTCTAATGCTGGAATACTCAAAAGTTTTTCTACGTCACCATTTGTTATGACAACAGATAATCTGTCGACTTGTTCACGTTGTAGTAAATCCGGCAGCAATTTGCCATCCCAGTGGAGGACTATAGCTTTTAATTCAATATTTCCGAATACTTTTTTGATATTCAGTGCTTGCTCTTCACGAATTTTTTCTCTATAACGATGAATCGAGTTTTTATTGATGATCAGACTATTGACATCACATTGCAGTGACTCAGCTACTGCAGCAATTAAATGAACTGCATTTCTATCAGTAACTTGACATTTATCTAAAACGGCAACTAATTTCTCGTTCATGATATTTTCGTTCCCTCGTGACTTTTTCGGCTCTGACGGTCCTGGATTATTTTTCCCCCGTACGTCGTGATCTTCGGTGGAAAAGTTGGAGTAAGCGCTAATGGTTCTTTGGCTGAGAGGGCGGCTTCCTGGGCTCGACTCCAATTCCACAATTTCATCTACATATCATTTGATAATTAGCATCCATAAATGTACAATTACTCGTACACTAAAAACTCACTTAATATCTGTTTTTCCGCTCCATTTTTCGCCATTCTCAGCTCAGCAATTTTTCGTTTCTGGAAATTTACGCTTCCAATTCCTCGCGTGCAACTGACTTGTTCCGTCAGCCGTTGTTCCAGTAAAAATTTTCTCCGCGTATCATCGAGTGTTTCTAGTACATTGCTGTGAGCAATATCGAATAACGTCAGGAGCTTAGCAGAAAATGTCTCTTCTTTTTTTGCGTTAAAAGCCGACCCCGCATTTTTTTGGATATTTCGCCATTCAGTATATAGTTTTTCTAATTTTTCGATGCAGCGGCAGGGTTGTTGAGTAGGTAGCCCAGCTTGTTCCCAAAACAATTTCACTTCCTTAATGACCAAACTGGCGCTACTGCGCAGAGATAAATTTACAACGCGTAAATTGTGAAATAACACTTTCATAACCTGACGGTTATTTGGTAACTTATTCGCGTAAATTTGAGAATCGATGTCACCAATTAGGAAGATTCGTTCACGTAAATTGGGTTTCGAAAACATGACTGAGTACCATCACCAAGGTTAGAATAAGTGGACAGATACGAAGACGACGCGAAATGTGTGGCCTGTGAATGTTAGAACTGCGTTCACGAGCGCGGTAGCTCGTTCGTCGGCGTCGGAGCCTCCACCCCCTTTCCGCGCCGGTCAGAACACGCACGAAACAAATGTCAAACGTTAGCAGCTATAGTACCGAAAGTATACCAAACTATCCATCATATCTTTGAACGTTAAAACTTCAAAATTATAATATTAGTCATGAAAGTTAGTATTCATATAATAAACTCTTTTACTATGATACGTACTCATCAATAAAATTTTCACAATAATAGTTTCTCAGATTATTTAATAATGATTACCAAAAATCATTCGGCAGCAATATTATATCGGAATATCACTAGAAATTGTATAAACCCCGCATGCGAAGATGATGAGAGCCTTTGAGGATGGATGAAACAGTAATTTTGGTAAATCAGCATTTGTCGGCAGCTACTGTGTGAAATGCCACTTCAGATGGCTGAGAAACTTTGTACATGATAAGACACTATAATACTATAAAGTGACGGAGTACCAGATTTTTCCAGCCCACGATAGGCTTGGAAGAAAAAAATGAATTTTGTCGGTTAAAAATCCTATGTTATTCAAATGGGAAAAAGTAAGGGCTTACAGGCACCCTTTCCCATTCAGCTAGAGAGCTCAAATTTCACTCAGATTTTTATTTATTTATTTGGAACCGATCTGGGGGGCGTCGCGGACAAAATTCCACCGACCCCCAAATAAGGGCCACCCTACTATATATATTATCAGGATTTGAGATAGGATATAAGATGTAGAACAGAGAACAGACGTAACTCGCGGTGCAGAATAGAACGGACGTAACTCAGAAATAAACAAGAGAATTACAATAAAATTTTCGGAGTTACGTCTGTTCTAATCTGCACCGCGAGTTACGTCTGTTCTCTGAGGACCCTTCGATATATACAGGGTGAATTCCTAACGATGACGAAAGCTCAATTCTGGTGTCTAGCCAATTCCATCGTTAAAAATTCACGTTGAATATATATATTATACATAACATGTATAATAATTATACATCATAATAACCATATTAATGATTATAATAATAATTAGTATGGTTATTTTGGTTTTGGTTATTATGGTATATTATTCCTGGTTGTACTCAAATTGCGTGTAAGAGGGTTCGGGTTGGGCCTGCGAATAATATGATTGAGCCACCGTATGGCGCGGAGGAGGTGGTCGTAGGTAGGTTGGTATAAGAGTAGGTGCTGCAGGACTCTGGTGGTAGTATGGAGCTGACGACGCCAACTCCAGCCGTAGCCTTTTCATCATTCTCTTCTCCTGTTCTTCTTCATTTTCTTTTCGCTTCTGCTTTTCCTCGGCTTCGTCCACGCGTTTTTCTAGTTTTTCATATTTCTGCACAGTCATAAAATTGCATCCATTATTAACACGGAATCGATTTTTCCATTGATTTTGTACATTCTCATCAAGTGATGTGAGTAAAAGAGTCAAAATAAATTGAGTGTATAAATTGAATGAATGATTCGTTTTTTTTTCACTTCATAATATCCATATACAAGATACTAAAATCAGGATGCGCTTATGGTTTTTCATATTTTCATCAATAGACCTGGACTGGGTGAAAAATAAATCCTCAAATACAGTGCGTGAAGAACAAGTTTTTCGCCAAGCAACCCGATTTTAGTGAGTAAAAAAATGTGAGAGTTCATTTCTGATCAAAGCTTGGATCGATCAACCAATTAATTATTACCTAACTCTTTTGACGGCAGAAGACCTGCGAAAACATGTTTATTTCTCGACGCGCCATACACTGTCAAAGCTGTCGAAGCGGTTAGCAAAGCCAACCTCATGAAGTATGCATTACTAGTGATCATTACTGTAGTGTCTTTTTTAAATCAATACTGTAAGGAGAGAAACATAGTCCCGGTGCTGGCAGTGTTGTTACCGCTGTACGGAGCCCTTTGTTTACCTCATTGCAGACAGCAGAGATTAGGACAGTTGGCTCCGGACTGTCGTACGGGATAGACGTGTTATAGAGATAGAGTCCTGTATTTCTGTATCAGTTCTGTCACCTACCTACAATATATTGTAACAAAGGGCTCAACCCGGTTACTGATAAAATAAAGGATCTCCCGAAATCACTGATACGAGGCGAAAGAAAAGATTCAGGGACAAAAAGGGGGATTTATTCAACGACGTGTTTTCAGTTTAAAGTCAGAAACAAGACTGTTTTTACAATAATCTTCCTTACGCTCATTTCTTCATAATAACTGATCAGCTGTTTCACCAGCATACTAAGTCCAAAATAAACGTCAAAGTGACAGGCAACTGGCACCCTCACAATCTAACGGGTGCCTCCGTTACACTGCCCCCCCCGCTGAAGAAGAGTCGTCCCGACTCTTGGAAGAACGATTGACAAAAAAAATAGCGAATCAATGCACAAAAACTACTTGAGCTGAGGCTCAACAAAACTGGGGTTCTTCCAAGAACTATCCGGCATTCGCCTAAAGACTACTTTCCGGGAAACCTCAGAAAACCAGAAAGTGGATAGCAAACTCAAACAAAATCCCATTTAAAAGTTTACAATAATTTTCCTCGCCACATCGGCGTCTTCGTTGAAGATCCTGAATCTTTTCGTTGAAGATCCCGAGTCTCCTTATCCAATGTCTCTTCCAAAAAGTCAGTGGTACAGTTGAAAAACAGAACCGCAACCGGAGGGTCAGTTCCCGCGTCGCGAAATCGTTCCGCCTCAAACCAGCGGCACCCGCTCTTGGGAAAATGTCGGGAACGGAAAGGGCGGGAAACTGCACTCAGGAGGGGTCAAACAAACCAAAGTACCTTAAATCGAAAGACAAGGATGAGTCACGAGACCGGGTGCAAAAAGGAGAAAACAAAGTCGTCTGAAAATTATTGGTCCGATCATAGCTTTAGTAGATGGTAAGAGTCCAATCTCCGGAAAAGTGTTGCAGAGTAGGTTCCAAGGTTCCTCAAGGGAGTTCTTTTACTCGCAACAAGACCTGTAAAACATCTTTACAAAAAGAACAGAGTAATTTAAACAGAAAACATCCTATCTGAGTGTAATCGAGTCAACCCAGCGCGCCCCACGAAGTGCGAACGCAAATGACAGGCGGAAAAAAATCAAAAAACTGATCATAGAAACCGCTTTGCAGAATCGAGGACATTGATTCGTCAGAAACAAACTCACCAATGTTTATTATCCGTCGCTAAAGACGCGGTTGCAAACAACACAAACCAGAAAACCCACGAGAAGACCAGACGTGCACACGATGTCCGAAGAAAACCTTTCCTGTGAGGAAGTTCTTAACGTTGTCGACCTAGCGAGGTCCTTCAACTTTTTGGATATCCAAGATTTACCCCGGTGCTTGCTGAAGGGTTGGCTAGAGGAGGAGTGGAGCAAGACAGCCTGTGCGTCGGGAGAAGTCGTGTGTCTACGAGACCAACAAGGGACCACATGCGTGCGCTGTTTCATACAGAGGTATTTTCCCAATTTCCAAAATCCTCTTTCAAATCAGACGGGTCTAAAGCGAAGGGCTTTGTCAACAGGGTACCGACACAGGAATTCGAAGGTGTCTATCTAAGACACCGAGTACTCCGTGGACCAGGTCCTCTGTGTATGTTCTGTCGGGAGAGTCTTTTCAACCCGCGAGAACTCATCTCTGAGTGCCTCAAATGTGAAAAAATAAAACGGGCGATGAAGGCGGTGGCGGAGGAGCGAATCCAGTCCGGGCCACCAGGGAGGCAGCCGGCAGAATAAACAGCTCCACCATCAACGACCTTCATAAAGAAATTCCCATTGGTTATATGTTCTTTGAATAAACAGATAATTCAAATTATGTGTGATTTTATTCACTCCCGCGGTCAGAGTCTCGCCGGGATAAGGAATGAATCGAGAGCGACACGCGCAGAAATAACAGAATTCAAAATCGATCACGGAGCAGAAAGGCCGACTAACTTCAGACTAGCGTCACATAATCCCCAAGCGACAGGTTACCCCCGCATAACCTCACAAAACTGCTTGTAAACATCGTCGGCCGATTCTTCCGCGTTCAGGATTAAAACAGGGGCAGGGGTTGACGAGAATGTGTGAGTGACTAGCCAATCATCGTGAACCTGATGTAAAGCCGTCAAATATTCCAGGGTTATGTCGGCTTCTTCGCTCCGCGCGCGAGACTGGATGCGGTTGAACGACACGGCAGGAGATAACCTCAAGTAGACTATTAGATCCACCTCAAAATCGGAAGAGCTCTCGGCAAAAATCTTACAGTTCTCCATTAAAAGATGAGCCTCTTCCTTCTCAAATCCCCCTAACCGTCGTCGGGCTTCTACGAAACAATTCCCGCTATAAATCGACCGTTCCATTAGTTTTGTAGGAAGGTACGTTCTCTGAAGATGACGGTCCCTCATGGTCAATAACACATGGTGCTGGAAAGCGTAACTAAATCGAACGGGGTCCGCGTACATTTTGCCCAGTAAGTTAATGCCGGCTACGTTTCGATATTCTTCTAGAGGCTCTAATAGAACGAGAATATTTTTATCATCCAAAAACCTCTTAGAGAAGGTTGTTTTCCCACAACCAATGTTTCCCTCGACAACTATTGTAAGAGGTCGCCCGTTCCTTCTAATGACGCCCAGAGGAAGCTCAGGACTCCAAGTTGACGAGCTAATGAAAGTTTCCGACGTCTCTTCCCTTGGAAGACACGAACCCTGCTCTGAACGTGGAGGCGGAGACGAAACCAAAGAATCTGAAAGTTCCAACTGTCGAACCTGAGCCTGATCGCGGTTCAAGGGTACTTTGGGTACTTCTTCCCGACCTTGATAAGGAGCCAAACGATCCAAATGGACAACCTTGGCCTTGGCTCTGACAGAGCGCTGGATACGGTAGACCACGTCATTAATTCGGGTCACCACCACGTAAGGTCCTTCCCATTGCGTTTGTAATTTTGGACAGCGGCCCTTCTCGCGACGCGGCTGGAAGAGCCAAACGCCATCGCCAACCTCGAACTTCAAGTCTCGAGCTCGGGCGTCGTATCGAGCCTTCAATTTGTCCGAAGCTAAAGCTATCCTGTCACGAGCAAAATCATGTATTTCATCTAAACGACTTTGTAAGGAACAAGCAAAGTCGGTCTGATAAGACTCTGAGAGGGGAATTGGGCCTTTCTCAAGATCAAAAGGCAAGCGAAGATCGTGGGCTAGCATCATCATAGCAGGGGTTCGACCCGTAGTCTCGTGGATAGCAGAGCGGTAGGAAAGGAGAAAGAGTGGGATCCACGTGTCCCAATCTCGTTGGTTGTGGGACACAAAATGTGACAAATACCCTAAGAGAGTTCGATTCATACGCTCCACCATCCCATCAGACTGGGGATGCAAAGCCGTGGTCCGTGATTTCCTAGTTCCCAAAATCAAAGAAATCTCCTTCACTAAGTCCGACTCAAAATTCCTCCCTTGGTCGGTGTGAAGTTCTAATGGGGACCCGTGACGGCAAACAAATTCTTGAACAAACGCGAGAGCTACCGTTGAAGCTTTTGGATCCGGTAAGGCCACGATTTCGGGCCACTTGGTGAAATAATCAGCCATGACTAACGCCCAACGGTTCCCTGATTCAGAAACAGGGAGAGGGCCTAACAAATCCATCGCAACCCTCTCTAAAGGTGCTCCAACGTTGTAAATCTGCAAGGGACTTTTCCCTCTCCCTCTAGGACCTCTCTTGGCCATGCAGACGTCACAACGAAAGCACCAGTCCTCTGTATCGGTCCTGCAACGGGCCCAAAAGTAGCGTTCCTGGATTCTTCCGAGGGTTTTATTGACTGCAAAATGTCCACCCGCTGGAGAGTCATGAAACTCGGCTAGAACTTCGGGAACTCTGCTCCTGGGTACCAGTAATTGCCATCTGATCGTCTTTGCGTCAGGGCTTTCCCATCGGCGGTAAAGTAGGTCGTCTCGAAGGTGTATCGAGTCCCACTGAGCCCAATAAACTTTCAGGTATGGGCTGTAGGGAGAGACTTCTTGCCAGTCCGGTCGCGTTTGTGAGATTTTCCAAGACCGCAACCTTTGAAGGTCTCCATCTTCCCGCTGACCTTGTCTCCACTCTTCGAGATTCCCTTGGAGAGAGATGGCTCGAATGTATACTGGAGGGTCTCGCTGGAGTTCTAGACGATCGCATTGTCTGCAATCTTTGCCTTCACAAGGTCTTCTCGAAAGAGCGTCAGCATTTCCATGTGATGTTCCTGCCCGGTGTTGGATTTCAAAATCGTAGGTCCCTAAAACTTCCAACCAGCGCGCAACCTGTCCCTCAGGGGCCTTGAAAGACAACAGCCATCTAAGCGAAGCATGGTCGGTTCGAATGAGAAATTTTCGACCATAAAGATAATGATGAAAATGAGCAATGGCCCTGACGATCGCTAACAACTCTCGTCGTGTTACACAATAATTCCGTTCGGATTTACTCAAGACCCTGCTGTAGAAACAAATTACTCGTTCGAGTTCAGTTTGTACCTGAGACAAAACCCCACCTATACCCGATAAAGATGCGTCAGTATCTAAGATAAAAGGAACGTCTGGCAAAGGGAAAGCCAGGATAGGGGGAGTAGTAAGGCGAATCTTGAGCTGAGAAAAAGCATCCTGACATTCTGGGGACCAGACAAAAGGTACTTTCTCTCCCGTGAGCACATGCAAGGGTTTCGCTATGGAAGCGAAACCCTGAACAAACCTCCGGTAATAAGTGCATAAACCTACGAAACTTTGAACGTCAGCTTTTGAAGTTAAGTGCGGCCAGTCTCGGATCGCTCGAATTTTCTCAGGGTCGGTACGAACCCCGTCCGCGGACACTATGTGTCCAAGAAACTTCACTTCTCGCTGGAATAAATGGCACTTCTTTGGGCTCATTTTTAATCCGGCCTTTTTTAACCGTTGAAATACCACTTTTAGGTTGGATAATTCCTCTTCGAAAGTTTTTCCGAAAACGATGATGTCGTCAATGTAAACTAAGCAGATCTTTCCAATTAACTCATCCAGAACTGCTTCCATTAGTCTTTCAAAAGTCGCCGGGGCGTTACACAACCCGAAGGGCATTACTTTGAACTGCCAGAGTCCTCCTAGACCAGTGACGAAGGCGGTTTTTTCCTTATCCTCTGGAGCCATACCGACTTGCCAATACCCACTATGAAGATCGATCGTCGAGAACCATTGGGCCCCAGCTATCCTATCGAGCGTGTCTTCGATCCGTGGGAGAGGATAGGAGTCTTTTTTCGTTATGTCATTGAGCCTCCGGTAGTCGATGCAGAATCTCTTGCTCCCGTCTTTCTTATTTACCAGGACGATAGGAGCAGCCCAAGGACTGGTTGACGTCTCGATGACGTCACTGGACTTCATGTTCTCGACGAGTTTTTCTACTTCTTCCCGTCCGTGAAGAGGAAGTCGTCTGGCGGCCTGTCTGATTGGCGAGTGTCCTTCTACGTTGATCCTGTGTTCGGCCACAGTACAACGTCCTATGTCTGTAGGACTCCTAGCGAAGGTCTCTTGGAAATTCGTTAAAAGAGAATAGAGAGGTTCGAGCTGCCCGGAATTTAACTGCTCTGCAGACCGAGTGCTCAAATCCTGAAGAAAGGGAGGAATCAACTCAATCCCTCGAATGTAAAGGGAAGGAGCACCGGTCGAAAGATTCACGACCTCAACGCTACGATCTGTTTGTAGAAAAATTTTATTCGTGCCCGACTGAAACGTGCCTTCGCCCGTAGCTATCTGGCAATTGTGAGACGAGAGAAAATCCATCCCTAGGATCCCATCGTCCTCGATCTCAGCTATCAAAACGTCATGTTCAGTCCTAAGGCATCCCGAGACCACCACCTCCACGGAAGCCTTCCCCACAATGGGAGTCGTGTCGCCCGTGGCGGTACGCAGACTCGACAAGGAAGTTTCGACTGGAAAATTGGGAAGCAATCCTGGACGAATCACGGTGACTTCCGCCCCGGTGTCGATTACCCACAAACACGCGGTTCCGTTGACGGTTCCTTTCGCGTAGAGGCCCGACCGTCGCAAGCCGCGAATTACAAAATGATTGGGCCCAGACGAAGAATTAGGATTTGGACGTTCCCGGGGTCCTGAGGGGGCGGAGGTCGCAGGCTCTCGCGAAGCTTCAGCTGCTCGCCGGTCGTCAGAGTGCTGGTTCTGTTGATAATTGTCTCGACCGGAGTGTGGAGCAGGGCGTTGGCGCCAAGAAAAATTAGTATTCCGACGGTTCTGACTTGGGTTAAATCCTTCTCTCTCTCTCATGATTTTCTTTAAAGTAAAACAGTATTTAATGTCGTGACCTCGACGTTTGCAAAACCAGCACTCTAGGACAGGCTTCGCTCCCTGACGACCATCCGATCGTGAAGAACCTGCGGGAGGGTCGACTTTCTTAGGAGAATGCTGTCTTTTTTGAGGTGAACGCCTGTCTCTAGAGGATTCCGCTGTCACGAGCTGCCGAATCTTTCCTGAACCGAGTTCAGACTCGGTGATCGCTTTGATTTCTAACCCCCTTATAACGGCTTGGCGTAAAGAAGAGGGCGCCGCCAGCTTAAGCGTTTGTCTCAAGCTGGAGCTAGAAATGGCGTCAAGAAATCGAACACATGCTAACTGATCGCGAGTGTGAGGTGCGCAATCGGGGAGAGCTAGTCGGATCAGACGTTCAAGATCGTTGGCCAGGGTGGCAAGATCTTCGTCACGGCCTTGGCTCCTATTGTTAAATTGGGTAAAGTAGAGTTTTGCCATGTGCTCATCACCAAATTGAAGTTTTAAAACCGCGCAAAGCTTATCAAAATCTTTCGCGTCAGAGTCGCTCAGTGAGGCCAACGCGCTCAAAGCTGTTCCTCGGAGAGATCCGGTGAGAGCCGCTGTCTTGAACGCCTGATCCCAGTTGTTCAGCGCCGCGATCATCAAGAACTGTCTCTCATATTGAGCCCAAGAAGAGGTGCCATCGTAGACACCTGGTTTCATTAGCATAGAATTTACTCGGGGCAGCGGGTCCGTTCGCGCCGCCGGAGCGAAGACAGGCCAGCTACCTTGTTGAGGTATTACAGGAGGGATCCCTGAATTTTCAGGCGAATTTCTCATAGGGAGAGCACTTCCGTAAGAAAATTGATTCTGTGGGCCAACCGGGCCGTTGGGAAACAAATTTCCCGATGGAAAGGTAGCGAGCCCGTCATCGTTTGTCAAACTATTAACGGCGATCTGTGGTCTCAAGGGGACCGGTTGGGAATTAAATACATTAGGAACATTTCGTTCAGGGTGATTCGAAAAAACCCCTCCCAAGTCGCGATTCGAACCTGTGGGTACGCTGTTGCACAGAAACGGTCTGTTATCAAGCGAGCAGGGCACGGCGGAGGTTACCGGAGCTAATTGGCTGGCAACCTTCTTGGAAATGTTGTTCTGTGTGTGTGGTGACTTTGGGACTCCAAACCTTGCTTGGGGAGTGTCACCACACATCCAGTTTTGAGCTCTACTAAATTCCGCGTCCCGTACTAGTTCTCTAGTACGATCGCTCTGACGACGCCTCGGGGTCAACGGCACGCGGGGCAACGGTGTCCCCGGGTCAAATTCTACCGAAGCAATAAGTGGGTCATTAGCCCGGAAAACTGGCACAGACCTTATCGGTTCTTCTGTGACCTGATTCGGGGTAGATTGGGGCTGAATTGGTGGTCGATTGGCAAGAGGTGATCCCTCGAGCGGTTGTGGGGGTGGGGTCCGAACGCCTTGGACCCCCAGGAGTCGGGATTCTAGGGTCTCAAATCGTCGAAGCATCCCTTCCCGTGCAACTCGATCTCGCGTTTCCAAGGTCTCGATCCGTCGGAGTACCTCTTCTCGTTCTCGTTCTCGTTCTGCCCGCTCGCGTTCCTGCTGTTCTTCGCGTTCCCTCTTCCTCTCTTCCTGGTCCAGACGACTCTGTTCCGTCATGTGCTCTTGAAAGAGCTGGAACAATTGGGCTGGGTGAAAATCGGTTTGCAGGGTTACCTGAGGCGAACTCGGGTCCCCGGAAAATGATGGTCGCTGCGGAGGTGTCTGTTGTGGTTGTGGCCTAAGTGGAGAGGTTGCCTGCTCGACGGGATCCAAACGCGCCCTCTTAGCCAACGGTTCCCGGTCGGTCTCGGTCTCTCCTTCGCTTAGTGAGGCTCGTTGAAGTCGTGTGCGTGGCATAGTTCCTTCGAAATCTCTTTGAGTAGTGTCGTTGATGTCAGTTTTCTCTCTCACTCGCGATACCAGTGAAAAGTCTTTCGGGAAAAATCTCAAACTTTGGGGAAATACGTGAGAGGATATCCCAGCTCCTCCACCAAATGTAACAAAGGGGCTCAACCCGGTTACTGATAAAATAAAGGATCTCCCGAAATCACTGATACGAGGCGAAAGAAAAGATTCAGGGACAAAAAGGGGGTTTTATTCAACGACGTGTTTTCAGTTTAAAGTCAGAAACAAGACTAATATTCACAATAATGCTGGTCGTCGAAGCGACCAGAAGATTCAGCTATTTCTTCTTCAGATATTAAACATGAGAAGATATTCGTCAAAAGCTACACATCTAGTGTATAAGAAGTGAGGGGTCTCTTCGTAACAATATGTTAACGTTATGTTAGATATCATCGAAACTTCGTCTATAATGAACAAAACTACATCTTTCAATTCTCTTCGTAAGATTTTCAATACCTCGTCGGAAAGTTCTTTGTACTTGGGCGTGCCACCGTGCTCCACTGGTAGTTGGAACAATCTGTGCACTGTAAGCCCGTCGACATTGAAAGCTGCTAGACCTGTTGGTGCCGCGACGACCGTCGTTGCGCCGAGTATTTGTTTTGTCCAGCACCTAATAGTTTTTATAAGATAACTTTTACCTGTACCACCAGCCCCACTCACAAACATTCGTAAGGGTTCACTACGCCCTGCGATTAAAGCGGTCGTGACCTCTCCAAATATAGTGGCCTGTTCGGGATTGAGTTGTGATATCATGTGACTTACATCAACGTCTTTCAATTGCCCTTCCGCGTTATTCAATTCCTGCATAGCCAAGTTGGCCTCTACGGGCTGAAAACCTAACGGATTATCTCTGTTGTCGTTCGATTCTTGGCTCAACTGGCTCATCCCTCTCGTAATATCATCAAGCTGTTGTTCTATCAATTCTTTCACTTGTTCGAAACCTTTTTGAATATCGGACAAACGCTCGTGGTACTTTAGTGCTTCCAACAGGTCTGCTTTGCTTCTTTCGAACGCCTCGGCGTACGAATTACAGTTACCTTTCAACTCATCAGTATCTCGCCACGGTTTGAAAAGTAGTAGCAAAGCGTGAAAGTACTTTTCAGGCTCTACATTCGGGTTATACTTGTAGTGATTTATCAAATAACCGCGCTGTCTTTTCTTCAAGTACAAACCACCGCCTAAATCGTATAACTCTACGTCACTATTTTTTGGTATAACTTTGGTTATTTCGTACCATTTGGCGTAGTCATACAAGTGTACCGACTCTAATTCCTCCGGTCTATTCGGGTAGTAATCGTCAATGAGCGACGGATAAAATATATCTGTGGAACCTGGGGCGAGTTTTTCTACAGTCTTGCACGGCTTAACTCTTCTATTCCTGATTTGATTCACGTCTAACCATTTAATGGTTGTTTCGGGGTCAGTTCCGTATAACGATATACCTAACAATGTGTCGGCAGCTTCCAGAGCCCCGCATTCTCTGTTGTTCAAACTGCGCATTGCTACACTCCACAGCCGGCTGCTCAACGACTTGGTGGAATTGATATCGTTAAACATCTCGGTCGCGTGACTAGATTCTGTTTTCGTGGTATACCTAGTACAATACCAATTGAGTATTGTCGACTTTTCACCTATGAACTGTATGTCCATGTTCCCCTCCCATGCACTGAGGACAACCGGATTATAGTCATTTATGAATGCTTCGTCTTCATTTCGCGGTAGGTCGACGAGTCTGCTTTTTGATTTTAGTTGTTTTCTACCCGCAATGGACACGGCCACGTCTCTCACTACTAGCGTGTCCGTAATCGGTCTTGGAAATCCGAATCTACATACTTTCGCGAATCCCTTTTTAGTTTTCTTATTTCGCATACAATAATCGTTATGCGTATGCCTCTGATGCGTGTCTACTCGGCGATATAACGTCGGCGATATATGTTTATTGGGCAGTCTGCAAGTGACATGCTTCGAAATGAAGTTAGCGACTTCTTCCGTAGATGATTCACCGATCGTAGGAGCGTCTTTGATCCATATCAACATATGAAAGTGTTGTGTTCCCCTGCCTTGATATTCTCGTCTCCAAAAGTAATGGCTGACTTCCCCGATTGGATTATCTTTGGAACATATGAATTTTAGCATTGCTCGAAATTTGTTATCGAGATATCGCGAGGCTGACACTGGGTCTCTCGCTACCAGCTCGCTCGTAGACATGCTAGCCATTTCCGGTCCGTTAACTTGCCGTATATATTCAGCTAAATCATCCCACATCCACTCGCTGGGACTCAGTGTGAGGAACCACGTTGCCGGACCGTAATTTTGTACCATGCACCCTAAATCGTTTCTTGGCTTGCGCCAATACTGGTCTGTGTTCCGTAATTTCGCGAATATAGTGGTTAGATTCCCTTCTAGCTGTTCTCTCGACATTAATTCTAAATACTGACCAGCATTCATTTTTTCTTTCGGATTAACGACATTCATTTTGTGAAATATGCCGCCCTTTAATTGCCGTACGTTTGAGTCGTGTAACAAATAGAACAAATACTGTTGATTCAATCTAAAACTGGAACGGGTGGACATAAGCCTGCATTTAATATAGTCGTATTCTCGCAGAGGGATCGTGCGATCTTGATGCTGCCCGTTGTTACCATAAGGGTACAAGTCTGGGAAGCACATCACGTCTAGATATTTATCCCATTGACTTAAGGGTGCTTCTTCTACCTTGAGCATTTGATATAGAGCCGTTGCATTTTTGTTCTCCCTATCGGCACTGATGGGATAGATGGTATACTGTTCGTAGTAATCTTGGCTGTCCATTATTTGTGTTAATATTGCCCGACGCTTCGTACTCGTCTCGTCGTTACCCTCCGCGATTGTATGCGCGTGTTCGTCCGAATCGGGCTCTTCTATTTCTACCCGAACTTCTACGTCTTGTTCGAGTGAATCTAACAACGAGTCTGGCTCGGCGGGTAATTCAATTTTTGCATAAAAGGGGTTATTTAGTTTAAGCCAGACGAGTGTCTCGTATATTTTATTCACGTCTACCAAACTACTCCATACGACTTTTGACTTATTCGGTAGTCCACAGACCATAACGAAAAGTTCTTGATTTCGATTCAGCGCATCGGTCTCTGCGGGTAATTTTTTCAATGTTTCTTCTAACGGTAACGGTAAATGAAACGTGCGACCCTTCACTTTCTGTATTCGCAATTTATTTGGAAGATTTTTCTTCGCTACTGTACCCATTCTTTGCACCGTTTGAAAAGCCTTTGCTCTCTGTATAAGGATTTTTTCATAATCATTGAGAGTCGATAGAACAGGAGGCACGTCGCCTATAGCTAGTTGATTTAACAAACACGTCGGGGGCATTTCGTTATTACGGAACTTGTCCAAGCAATAAGTACAGATATAATCGGACGCATTGTCGGACGCATCGATATAAGCTTGTAATTGTGACCAATAATGCCCTGTGATACGTTTTCTTAGTCTTTTTAGATCACGCGTGTCTCTACGGTAACAAAGTTTTTCGCACGATACACAAGCTAATCGTGGTGTATCCATCGACTGCTGGACTAGCTCATGAAATGCTCGTCTATATTCGTTCGCAATTTCATCTTCGTTTAAATTTATTACTTCAGAGCACGGTTGATACATAGAAGCTTTCTCCGCCGTTTCGCTGGAGAGTTTCTGCAAAAGAGATAGATCTCCCCGTGCCAAGGCATTGTCTATACAATTAATTTTGTTCACAAGTCTCATAAGTTCGTAAATGTTCCTCGTGAAATAACGAATTTGTGGAAAGTGCGGGTGCAATATCTGAAGCGGTAAGAACTTTGAGCTGCAACTGACGGGATCGGTATAACAAGTTTGTGCATGTCCTAATTTTTGGTGTGACGTATTGACATGACACTTGTTCCAGTTTTTCAATGAATTACGGATATTCGTTATCTTCAATGAACGTATATCTTGATACGTTCTCTAGCCTACTAATGGTCTGAGCATTTGGTTTTACACACAGCTCTGAGCAAGCCCATGATTTTCGCACATGTGTACTTGCAGTTACCGGTAACACGTTAGTTAACTTTCCCGTTGCCGTCGCGATAAGCGGGTCTACTACAATGCGTAGCTCATCATAAGCTGTATCGGCATAATAAGGGTCGGACGAGCCGGTATGTTTAGATTCCCCGCAAAATGCTGCAATTTTTGATTCTATATCCGACGATTCTGCCGCTCGTACCGAACAGACCTCGACCTTATTCTTCAGATTATTCAGCGTCCGTCTCACGCTTAGTACGATACGTTTTCTCGCTTCAATGCACCATTTCACAATTTTCTCTGCCTCGATCCGTTTCTGTGGCTTTGACTTACAATTAATTTTTGCGGATAAATTGGTGATATATTTTTCTACCGAACCTAACAATGCAATCGTACTGCTCCGCCTTCCCAAATACCTATATTTTTTCAAAATATTTTTCGTTCTAATAAACTTCTCCTGCCCTTTTAAATCTTTACGAGCGCTTCTAATTTTGTTAAGTACTGCTTTATTTATTTCGCGATCAATGAGGTACTTGTCGCGTTGATATATTTTTTTTGCCTCGGGATTAAGAGCGTATTTATTCGATTCGTACTTTTTTTTTGTCTCGGGTTGTGCAGCATATTCAACTCTTTTTTTCGCGGCATTAACCTCAGGATTGGCTGTATATTTTTCTCTTCGACGAGTATTTTTTACTCCACGAGTTGCACCGTACCTTTTCTTTTCGTACAATTTCTTTGGTTCGGGATGTTCGGCATATTTTGCTTTTTTTCGCGATTTTATTGCATCGGCATTGGCTAGATAATTCGCGCGTTTTACAGCCTTCTTTGTATCCAATTTTGCACTCTGGCTCCTATTCTGTTCTGGCTTTTCATTTTCGCAAATCGCTTCGCATTGTTCGTTGGTTAGCGTGTGCGATGCGCGCAAACGAAGGGCATACTTGGATACGTTGGTGCTATTACTACTGCTACGCGTCTGTTGAGCCGGATACTCTTCGCGCCGTTTCTTGTTAACTTGTTCCTTGTGAGCGGCCCACCATTTTTTTTTTCGATCTGTTTGTGGTGGGAAAATCGCGTCGGTTCTATTATCATACTGCGGTTTGCTTTTCTTGGCCCTATTGTCGACGGTACTTTGTGGAGCGAGTGAAACATGTCGCTGCGGCGGTGTTCGACAGACTGACGCATACGTTTTCGCGGGCGCTATTTGATTTTCTGATCTGTCTGTCTTCTGGTCTTGTGCGGTCGCAGGCATGCCAGAGGGTGCCGTTGTTGTAATTCCCATCGCGGGGAACGGACATAGTGTCTTTTCGTCGAGTATGCCTAGTAAATGCCGTCTCATCGTCAAAGTCGTTTTTGTGCGTCCGTCATTATCTACGTAAAAGCGTTCAGCCACCGGATCTTTTCCCAGTGCAAGCGTTGTGGCGATCGCGCATGCAAATACTCCGCACGATACTGAATCTGGTTGAATTTGTACATCTTCGTAAACTACCGGAACTTTTCCATACAGACGATCTAAAATTTGATATTGTCGCGCTTCTAATTCGTACTTCAACGTATCGTATACGTGTACTACCGCTCCGTCGTAGAATATGCAGGTCCAGTGACCGATTTCGTCTGGACCAATTTTTCCGCTATAGAGGATCTGTATATCCAGATCACTGGTAACACGTTGATACCATTGTAACCCTTGGCATAACAGTGGGTCCTGTGGTTTGTAAGTTGTCGTGGCAGTTAAAACGTTCAGAAACGCGTTAATACAATCGTCATTTAGTTCCTTCGCAACGTTCATAATACGGGCTGCGATCATTGCCCTATTTCTATGTACTATGTCTTCAACGTTTATACCGTCGTTACTATCGTCTGTAATTTCTATTATCGGTGGTAAATTTCCGTCAGTTGTTTCGTCGGGCATCGGCAAATCGGTTTTACCTACTTTCGCGGATCGCCACGTGTCTTTACGTTGTTGCTGGGTTTTGGCATAACTACGTTTTCTAGTCCTCGGCATTTTTATTTATCTGATTACGTGTACGAAAGACTACCTGAAAACCCGGGATTTTTCTACCTATTGTTTTATTATTCTTCTCTGCTCTTATTTTTGAATAATAAATTGTTATTGAGTGTACTTACATACAGATCTTTCCGGTTCTCCGGATTCCACTGCCGCGTAAGCTCTACTCTATTGACAATACGATGTAACCTCGAATTTGTCGATTTAGAACAATTGATCGCGTACTGACAATAAGATGGAATTGTTGACTTTATTGTTACAGTAAAGAAAAGGAATGAATTCGCGTGTCCGTGTGAATTCGAATGAAGTTCAAATGCACCGTAATAACACTCACTTGTCGAATAATGGTAAGATTTATCTTTTCGATACGCGCTTTGCCATTTACCTCCAAGTGGAATGAAGATGTTCATGTTTTATGCGGGTTAACCGCCCTTCAGGCGTCCAATCGCTGACGTCTGCTAGATGTTTGTTAATCTCGCTTCAACAGTTAGACCGAGGTCCGCGCTATTTGGACAATTTTCATTAAATTATTACTCATCCGCCCTAGTCATATATCGTTTTAAATCTGCTGTTATAAATGTAATTTCTATTCCTTTTTCAGACCCTCGGTCTTTTTTTCCTCTATTATTGGTGAAGTTGAGCTCATTATTATACGCCGGCAACCACCTTATAGTTTTCGAACCGGTGACGTCTGCTAGATGTTTGTAAATCTCTCTCCAATAGTTAGACCGAGGTCCGCGCTATTTGGACAATTATTATTTATGTGCTTCATTCAAATAAGTTATGATTAAATATTAATCTAATGTCCTAAACGTAATTGTTATTTCTTTCTTACACCTTTGTTTTCATATATTTTTAATAGTGACGGTGGGCTTATCAGAACTTCCGCGATGAGTATCATGATTTGTGGAATTTTACCCAATCAGCGATCTTTTTCGCGATCAGCCTTTGTAACGTCGGTGTACCATCTGTGTGGTACTTCGTGATCGTCCTTTCTGCGTTCGACTATCAACCAAACAAGATGTGTAAGTATACATTCTCAAACAATAAAAGAACATTTGGTATATCATTTCCTTCAGGCCTCATACGTTCGATTCTATTCACTTTACTTATATTACTGCAGGATAACAAGTTGTTATTAGTAGCTACTAAAGTACTAATTATGTTATTGATGTATAAATCTTGTCTTTCGATCCTGACTACACTGGCGTCGGATATATATCGTTACATTATGCCGGTACTCAATTACGTATGAGGCTGACGTATCTTTAGCTTCTATTGTATCTATTGAAGTTACAATTTTCGCTCTGTAATCGACATTATGCTGTCGTTATGTTATTCTTGTTTAATTATTTACGAACGATGTATTTTTTCACACATGTCGCCATTATTCTGATATTTCGTCTGATTTTCTTCAGTTTCTGTTCATATACATCTATAGCAAATCTGAACATTTTGTGTCTGAGCAGCCTGGTTCTATTGGCATTTCATGTATTGCTATCTATTTCAAGTTTGTTGATTGTTGAATGAAAATTTTATGTTTGGGATTTAGCTGATAATGTGAATAACGACAACAATCCACCTGATGAGAGAGAGAACCATCCGCATGATGCAAGAGAGGAGGGCGAGTTTGATGAGGAGCATCCACCGGGTCATGCAGTATGTATACCTTCATGGTTCACGTAATCTTCCGCTGGCACTGTAAGTCACTTGTCTCAAAGTATATGTTCTACTCACTGTCACTGTTTTACGGTCAGAGATATGTTTCATGCCATGCAGGCCTTCCTCGAAGGTCAAGACGCTGGCTACTCGCTGAATGTGCGTGGACGGGAGGCTTTGGCCCGGGTCGGATGGGGAAGGTGGGCAAATTACAGAGACGTAAGGGGCAGAGGTCAAGGGGATGGGGAAAGAGGTCGTAGGCGAGGCAGCAGAGGGCGAGGGAACAGTGGGCGAGGCAGCAGAGGGCGAGCAAACCGAGGGCGAGGTTACCAAAGGCGAGGACGCGTTCATGAAGAAGGTGGCGGTCGAGGACAAAGTTATGGACGAGGACAGGGGAACGGCGGACGAGGCCGACCACGTGGCCGAGGTCATGGTGGGAGTGTCCGTGGCCAGGTCCATTTTAGAGGCCGAGGACGTAGCGTCAGAGGTCAGGGTGTTGGACGCGTGCGAGGCAACCGGGAATGGCCGGGTCAAGGAAAGCGAAGTGCCTCGATACAATTCTTTTTTTAACTGAAAATACGTATGATTTACCTGAATAAAAGGAAATCGATGTTTTAAATGAAAACGTTCTTATACTTATCTCTTTCCCGACTACCTCACAGTTACTATTTCAGTTTATCGATCCTGTTATACATTCAAATTCTATTTACTTGATATAAACAGATGTCGTTTATCGGTGTGTTATCTACATTGCTATGGCTCTATCGTATTCGAAGTTCAACCTTATATCGGTTGAACAATATCTGAGTGACGGTCTTAGCTTTTGAGGGTGACCGGAGTCATGTTTTTGTGACTATTCAGCTAACCACATGCTCTTTTCATCTATTTGGCTTTCAAGTATTTCATTTTCATAATCTATCCGACATTCGCTCAGCATTAATAAATGTATGCTTCGAATGAACAGTTCATTAATTATTCGGTTTTGAACAGAGACTCTAGTAATGTATATCTACTGTCACTGTCAACTGTACGGCGTTGTAAATATTCATTTGTACTATTTGTACTGCCAGTATCGAATGATAATCTTGTTGTCGATATTTTGTGCTGATATAATCAAAAGTGTGCTGATTGACTTTGCTATGTCAATCCTACCTCATCTCTGGTATTGATAGGTCCGTTGCCAGATTTATAATTCATCACATCTTATACTGGTTTTCTGATAAAGAATGCCATTCTACAATAGCGTCTAAAATTTGTGACATGCATGTTTGACTATTGATGATTAAAATGTGACACGTATTATTGTAATGGAGGTGAACAGGTATGGTGCCGAATAGGTAATTAGTTGTTTATTATTGGTAAGAAATTAACAAACAACATACAGGTCTGACTTGTGTGGGTGTACGAAGTACTCTGAGCAAATGAAACTAAGCGGTATTATCGTAGTCGTGAGTAGGTAAATACATAGATTAGTTTATCATGCCGCGGCCTGACAAAGCCTCAGGGCAAATTGACAATAATACATACAATTATACCTTAACAAATTATAACACAGTTAGATGAGAATAGTAAAGACAAGGAGTGTCTAAGATAATAAACATGCATAGGAGTTCACGAAAGACGATGGTTTAGTAGCCCCAATTAGTATATCAGTTAATGCAGTAGAATTTGGTTCACAACACAAGGATCTATGGACAGTACAAGGTTCCGAGCACCCGCACGCTCACCTTTTGTTGGGAACGTTGTTTCTTCCAATGAGCAATGATGTTTCTCTATAGAGCGGATGTATGATGGCACGAATCCAGGAAATACTCTACAAGAACAGACCAAATAACACAAGCAACCATGAGAAATCATTTTATCGCATACATTCTCTTGAATTTGTGTTCAATATCTACTTAAGTATTTACTTACAGCCTGGGATACTGTTGAAGCTGATTCATTGTGATCGATTTGTTCATCTTTCGCTGCTTTCTTCTCGTTCTTGACACGAATCTTCTAGTAATCATTGTGTCTTGTGACATAACAATTGTAACGACCGTCTTTGAATTTCAGCTATTCTGATCTGGTCTGACTCTGTATTCCAGTGTTTTGATCGGAGTACTCTAATTGATCTGTTTCACGAATAGTCTGTTATCAGAGTTACATATCGCAGTTATGAACTTTTCGTTTCGCCTTTAATGAAATGAAGTTACTTACTTAGTTTTTGAGTATAGAGTTTTGCACGGCGTACTGGTCGGCGGTGAATGCATTTGGCAAGCCGCTTGGCATAGTATATCCGACTGTGCAGTTAATCATCGCATCGATCGTTTCCCAGGTATTGCGAATTATGATTGGCACGGTGTTGATGCAAGAAACGGCTTAGGTCGTAATGTAAGATCGATCACAGATAGCCGGAGGACCGTGAGGCATCAGACGAAGTCGATAAGTATTCCATCTTGGAACGTCAGTAATTTGGATGATGTGTGACTATCGCTGTCCTGTAGAGATCAGATAACTTCATTACTCATATGAATCGATACACATTGTACGTTGCAGTTGTGAACTTTTCGTTTCACCTTCGATAAAATTAATTGAGTCACTCAGTTTTTAAGTAGAGAATTTGGCCAGGCGTGATGATCGGCGTATAATGCATTTGACAACCCGGTCTGTATAGTGTATCCGTCTGTGCAGTTGATTATCTCATCGATCGTTTCCCAGGTATTGCGAATTATGATTGGCTCGGTGTTAATGCAAGTAATGGCTTAGGTCGTAATGTAACATCGACCGCACATAACTGGGGGACTGCGAGGCGTCAGACGCAGTAGATAAGTATTCCATCTTGGAACGTCGGTCATCCAGATCCCGCGTGACTTTTTACGGCCCTGTAAAGATCAGATTACTCCATCACACATCCGAATTGACAAACATTGTAGGCTTTGGTTCGAAATGTCACAGTTATAGATTTTCTGTAGGACTGTAATTGATGCATTGAGGAGAGATACTTACAATGAGGACGTATCGAGCTTTTCACGGCGTACCAGACAATTCTGGATAAATTCTTCCTGTTGATCTGGGTAGCGGCTCCGCCAGCTCCGTTAGTTATCCAATTCAGCATTCTCAGGGTGATACAAACCATGATTCGCTGGTTTGACTTGTATAAAGCGGCTTCGAAGGATGAAACACTGACTCCGGGTATTTATGGCAATTGCGATCTGTAAGTTATAGCAGTCTTATTCTCTGTTCCGGAACCTCGGTGATTTAGAACTGGCAGATTCGCTGGCGGAGCAATTATCTCAGTCGCCAGGTAGCTATATAAGTATAGTATGCTTCGTGTCGATGGCTAATCAACTGCGTTATTTTCCAAGTCTACCTTGACAAATTTTTGACGTTCAATCGAAACGTTTTCCCGTATCGACAATGTAGAAATGTTGGACGATCATCTTGGAGACGGTGTTGATCGTTACGGTATCTCCAAACTGGGTTTTAGGTTATAATATTATGCGATTTTGTGATGTCTAATCATGTAGACTTTACACTCAATTGATTGATTCCGTATTTAGAGCACTACCACAGCACAAAGCACGTCGTGATCACTGACAAAATATTATTGATACATGCATTGAGGTTATGGTATAACCAAACGACTTTCTTCGATCGATTTCTTTATCGACCGTGAGACAAAACGAGTTTATAGATAGTTTGACATTTAATTACGGCGAGCCGCGAGCAGCGCTGACGGGCGGCCA
>JAEUYN010000069.1:0-104876 GCA_018257835.1 Euura lappo
AAGTCAAGTCAAGTCAAGTCAAGTCAAGTCAGGTCAAGTCAGGTCAGGTCAGGTCAGGTCAGGTCAGGTCAGGTCAGGTCAGGTCAGGTCAGGTCAGGTCAGGTCAGGTCAGGTCAGGTCAGGTCAGGTCAATATTATAATTTAATTATATTATTATTATTTATATATCTATCTTTAATCAATAAAATAAGAAATTTAATATTCATAATTTATAAGTCAAGTCAAGTCAAGTCAAGTCAAGTCAGGTCAGGTCAAGTCAGGTCAGGTCAGGTCAATATTATAATTTAATTATATTATTATTATTTATATATCTATCTTTAATCAATAAAATAAGAAATTTAATATTCATAATTTATAAGTCAAGTCAAGTCAAGTCAAGTCAGGTCAAGTCAAGTCAGTCAAGTCAAGTCAGGTCAGGTCAGGTCAGGTCAATATTATAACTTAATTATATTATTATTATTTATATATCTATCTTTAATCAATAAAATAAGAAATTTAATATTCATAATTTATAAGTCAAGTCAAGTCAAGTCAAGTCAAGTAAGTCAAGTCAAGTCAAGTCAAGTCAAGTCAAGTCAAGTCAAGTCAGGTCAGGTCAGGTCAGGTCAGGTCAGGTCAGGTCAGGTCAGGTCAGGTCAGGTCAGGTCAGGTCAGGTCAGGTCAATATTATAATTTAATTATATTATTATTATTTATATATCTATCTTTAATCAATAAAATAAGAAATTTAATATTCATAATTTATAAGTCAAGTCAAGTCAAGTCAAGTCAAGTCAAGTCAAGTCAGGTCAGGTCAAGTCAGGTCAGGTCAGGTCAGGTCAGGTCAGGTCAGGTCAGGTCAGGTCAGGTCAGGTCAGGTCAGGTCAGGTTATAATTTAATTATATTATTATTATTTATATATCTATCTTTAATCAATAAAATAAGAAATTTAATATTCATAATTTATAAGTCAAGTCAAGTCAAGTCAAGTCAATTCAGGTCAAGTCAGGTCAGGTCAGGTCAGGTCAGGTCAGGTCAGGTCAGGTCAGGTCAGGTCAGGTCAGGTCAGGTCAGGTCAGGTCAATATTATAATTTAATTATATTATTATTATTTATACAGGGTGTCCCATTTTAAATTATGGACGCAAATATTTCGAAAACGGTTCACTTTATCGGAAAATATTTGAGACAAAAGTTGTAGGGTTACGAGGGGGACATCAGGTCATGAAATCGGTTCGAGGCAACACGTCTTTCAAAATTCCTGACTGTTGCTTGCAGAACTTGCTCGGGGATACGTCTGCAAGCATTTTCGATACGATTTATCATATCCTCTCGCGTTGTTGGGGGTTCACGATACACCACATCTCTGATGTAGCCCCACAAAAAGAAATCCGGCAAGGTAAGATCAGGGGATCTGGCAGGCCATGCAACCGGACCATTTCGACCAATCCAACGACGTGGGAAGTCAGGAATTTTGAAAGACGTGTTCGTTTATGCCTGCAGCAAAATGGCGGCCACATCGAACACCTTCTGTGAGGCCCACGGATATGAACACGCGTACAATTTATCCTGCGATTAGTCTACTAATCTGATCTCCCACCCTCCGCGTGCGTTAGTCGGTACTTGTCCGACTTCGAACTTTGAAGCGCCGTAACTACGTAGTCGTCAGAGGTAGGACCATAAATTTTTGCTCATTTTGTTTATTTCGAAACCAGCTACAACTTTTGTAGGGAGCAAAAACGCGACTTCCATTTAAGAAAACGACCGTCACTCAAATTTCTCGAAAGTGGTGCCACCTAGCCTCGAACCGATTTCATGACCTGGTGTCCCCCTCGTAACCCTACAACTTTTGTCTCAAATATTTTCCGATAAGTGAACCGTTTTCGAAATATTTGCGTCCATAATTTAAAATGGGACACCCTGTATTATATGCGTGTTTCAACGATAAAAAAAATTGAGAGGGTGAGAGCGCGGAAAAATACAAGTTTGAAAATACATTTTCTGGTAGAAATTCGATTTTCAAACGTCCCGGAACGACCTACAATTCTTCAATCACATTCATCATTGGGGAGTTTTTTTTTATTCGAATAATGTGATTCTCGGGGGCGAGAATCCAAATTGGAAGCCCCAGTCAAAATATTGCCACCCTGTTGTGCATTAAATTTCGGTTCGCTTCCGCGCGGTGCGGCGCGGTTCGGTGCGGTTCGGTGCGGTTCGGTGCGGTTCCGCGCGGTTCGGTTGCGGGCGGTCATAGTGCGCGCAGACCTTTAAGCCTGCGTGCCAGCAAAAAGTGGGACCGCTTTTCGGGTAGGGTTCGTAGTACCGATTCCCGCCAATCGCCGCGTATGTACGTGTTCTCCGTTCGTTCGAAATACGTAAGACGTAAGCGACGTAAACAAACAACTGTCAACTAGTAACCCGGTAACCTCAAATCTAAGATCGGTTCCCTAGAATTTCTGAATCAAAAAATCAAATCCACATGGTAAACAAAAAGCGTGGTCATGTCGTGTTTCATACCGGGATTTAAATCGTGATACATATGTGACAGCGGACAACAACTTTCACATATAGCAGACGCTGCGCAGTCGGCCATTTCGTTAGGCATCAGCTGTCATACTCAATAATCATAATATCTGAACGACCGAACATCAACTGCGCTCAGGGCAAAATGTTGTACTAACGAAATCTGGCCCGCTTTGGTTCTTCGGAGTGTCGTCTCCTTCCCTCTTAATTCCTGCGTGTCATAAGTGTCATCCAGCAGCGGATGTGAACCAAAGCGAACCAAAGTACAACAACCAATCGTAACCGAGAATTGTCTCAGCGGCCTACCTTACCATGCGAGCGACGTAGTCTAAATTGCAATACAGACCGCCGCTCTTCCCTAATTTTTATACTCATAGCCGCGACCAATCCTGAGGAGACGACGACGGAGACGAAAATGGTTCGAGTGAAACGGACCTGGCAGATCTTTTAAATAATCATATCTCAACTTTTCGTGCATCGATTCAATCGAAATAGGGCTTAAATGAAAGCTTTTTGTGCCGACATTCTGATAATAATTCATAGGATCCATGGATATTGCGAAATGGAATAAAACAGAGATTCTGATTACCCCCACCACTGCGAACAGCTCCCGTTCGGGTAAATAGACCCGGCGAGTCTACGCGCAGCGTTTAAAAAAAAATTTTTTGCGGATGGGGTCTTAAACAGCGTGACCAAAGCGGCGGAGAGTTAAAATCACTTGAAAATCGAACGTACTTGTCGAATGGCCCCTATTCTCTCCTAACAATGTATATTTCTTCACTCAATTCTGTGATTCTTATGATTACGATACAACAGGTTAGGCTAACCATACTCAATCTGTATTTATTGGCTACAAAGAGCACTTTTTACGTACCTCGATTCCTGCGATGCGATAACCTATGCAAATAATTGACGTTCATGTACTTGTAAGCTCGAGTAATGCAATTCGCGAAAAATTTATCAAACTAATTTAGAGGTTAGTGATTGACAGATGGGTGATGCGGTAGTCGTGGGTTTCGACTCCTTTTCCGTCGGCTGCTCTGACGATCACAGGCACATAAAATAAGCACAGACATGAAACTCAATTTAATCAAGAGACTCGGTAGAGTCTCGAGCCAAGTACATTAAAAAAAAAATTTTTTTTACGCGCGAGAGACTCAACGGCTCTATACACCATCGATTGTATGTATATCTGTTACACGGAGTCGAGCCTTGTCATGAGTTAGTTTGGCG
This sequence comes from Euura lappo, assembly GCA_018257835.1. NCBI lineage: Eukaryota > Metazoa > Arthropoda > Insecta > Hymenoptera > Tenthredinidae > Euura > Euura lappo. The sequence continues at coordinate 3,737 of JAEUYN010000069.1, forward strand.
TAGTAGGTAGGGCGTGCAACTCATAATCCGAGCGAGCGAGCGAACACGGTTCGAATCCCGGTTAGGACAAACAACACAGCGGTGTTTTTCGGACAAAAAATCTGCGTTTTCATATGTTTAGGGTAATCGTAAACTGTCGAAACATTGTTAGCACTCAATAATAATGCCTAAAATTGATTAAAAAACCTTTTTTTAACATATTTTTGTTCATGTACAACGTTAAGGTACATTCGTCACAAAGTTAATCAACTAGTATAGTAAATTTCAGTGAATTTCCAATAAACACTTTTTACAGTGCAATAAAAATTCTCATACATTCGAACATTGAAATTGCTATTCATCAATTTAATAATGCTAATCAATTTTATTAAATTACTTCACTCATGGCTGATGACTTTACAACAATAGTATAGGGGCATTCCATGTCAACTCGACCAATGATTTTCCCTCACCATTTTTGATTCGCTTCATAATTTTTCATACAATTCTGCGAACTCGAAATGGCACTCCCAAATTTTTTCAGATTTTTTCCGCAACCCGTTAATTTTTTATTAATATTCAAACCCAACTGAAAAAGGTTTTTTTTTTAAATCTCAAAAAATTCTCAAAAATCTAGTTTTTCATTCCGATCATTCTGCCACCTAGTCCATGATGGGACCTTTTTTCTTTAATTTTTTATAGCACTTTAAACATTTTCACCAATCTTGCAACATTATAAAAAAAATCTCAAAAAAATCTCCCAAACGTAGTTTTTCATTCCGATCATTCTGACACCCGGTCCATGATAGCACAATTTTTTTTCGATTTTTTTTCTAGCACCCAACACTTTTAACAAACGAAACGCCATCTTGCAACGTTATAAAAAATCTGAAAAAAATCTCAAAAATGTAGTCTTTCATTCCGATCATTCTGACACCCGGTCCATGATGGGACAATTTTTTCAGATCTTTCATAACGCTGCAAGATGGCGTTTCGTTTGTTAAAAGTGTTGGGTGCTAGAAAAAAAATCGAAAAAAAATTGTGCTATCATGGACCGGGTGTCAGAATGATCGGAATGAAAAACTACGTTTGGGAGATTTTTTTGAGATTTTTTTTATAATGTTGCAAGATTGGTGAAAATGTTTAAAGTGCTATAAAAAATTAAAGAAAAAAGGTCCCATCATGGACTAGGTGGCAGAATGATCGGAATGAAAAACTAGATTTTTGAGAATTTTTTGAGATTTAAAAAAAAAACCTTTTTCAGTTGGGTTTGAATATTAATAAAAAATTAACGGGTTGCGGAAAAAATCTGAAAAAATTTGGGAGTGCCATTTCGAGTTCGCAGAATTGTATGAAAAATTATGAAGCGAATCAAAAATGGTGAGGGAAAATCATTGGTCGAGTTGACATGGAATGCCCCTATAGTAAATGTGCGAAACAAGACCTCAAAAAATACTAACAAAATGTGTAGTAAATTTAAAATAGCGAATCCGAATATTGCTTCCTATACATTTGTTATAAATTTACAACAGAAAATTTTAACAGTGTGGGTCGCGAGTAACTATTTTTTCGTACCGAAATTTTGAAATGTCCGCCCCTCGACGATATAGCGAGACAGCATAGGGTCCTACAAGTACGATGTAAGATCGTGGGGCAGATATTCACTCACATGGGTTGCGATTCACCATTTTTTCGTACCGAAATTTTGAAATATCCGCCCCTCGACGATATAGCGAGACAGCATAGGGTCCTACAAGTACGATGTAGGATCGTGGGGCAGATATTCACTCACATGGGTCGCGAGTAACCATTTTTTCGGGCCGAAATTTTGAAATATCCACCCATCGACGATATAGCGAGACAGCAGAGGGTCTTACAAGTACGATGTAGGATCGTGGGGCAGATATTCACTCATATGGGTCGCGAATAACTATTTTTTCGTACCGAAATTTTGAAATCACGCGCATTTTGTGCGAGTGATTCAATTTTTCGCGAATCAAAGACAGCGAACTTGTGACCAGAAGAGTGTAGAAAAGTAGAAAAAGGTCATTTGCGTACGCTTCACAGTGTCTGGACACAAATTCGAGCATTTTGTACCAGTGATTCAATTTTTCGCGAATCAAAGTCAGCGAACTTGTGACCAGAAGAGTGTAGAAGAGTAGAAAAAGGTCATCTGCGAACGCTACACAGTGTCTGGACACGAATTCGCGCATTTTGTACGAGTGATTCAATTTTTCGCGAATCAAAGTCAGCGAACTTGTGACCAGAAGAGTGTAGAAAAGTAGAAAAAGGTCATCTGCGTACGCTACACAGAGTCTGGACACGAATTCGCGCATTTTGTACGAGTGATTCAATTTTTCGCGAATCAAAGTCAGCGAACTTGTGACCAGAAGAGTGTAGAAAAGTAGAAAAAGGTCATCTGCGTACGCTACACAGTGTCTGGACACGAATTCGCGCATTTTGTACGAGTGATTCAATTTTTCGCGAATCAAAGTCAGCGAACTTGTGACCAGAAGAGTGTAGAAAAGTAGAAAAAGGTCATCTGCGTACGCTACACAGTGTCTGGACACGAATTCGCGCATTTTGTACGAGTGATTCAATTTTTCGCGAATCAAAGTCAGCGAACTTGTGACCAGAAGAGTGTAGAAAAGTAGAAAAAGGTCATCTGCGTACGCTACACAGTGTCTGGACACGAATTCGCACATTTTGTACGAGTGATTCAATTTTTCGCGAATCAAAGTCAGCGAACTTGTGACCAGAAGAGTGTAGAAAAGTAGAAAAAGGTCATCTGCGTACGCTACACAGTGTCTGGACACGAATTCGCGCATTTTGTACGAGTGATTCAATTTTTCGCGAATCAAAGTCAGCGAACTTGTGACCAGAAGAGTGTAGAAAAGTAGAAAAAGGTCATCTGCGTACGCTACACAGTGTCTGTACACGAATTCGCGCATTTTTTACGAGTGATTCAATTTTTCGCGAATCAAAGTCAGCGATCTTGTGACAAGAAGAGTGTAGAAAAGTAGAAAAAGGTAATCTGCGTACGCTACACAGTGTCTGTACACGAATTCGCGCATTTTGTACGAGTGATTCAATTTTTCGCGAATCAAAGTCAGCGAACTTGTGACCAGAAGAGTGTAGAAAAGTAGAAAAAGGTCATCTGCGTACACTGTAAAAAATGTTCGTGAATTTACAACACATTTACTACACAAAAATCTTGCAAAATTACAAATTCGGCGTAGCAAAAAAAATTACTAAGCTTTTTCTTTGAATTCGCCATTAAATTTTTGATTTTACTAAACTTTAATGGGAAAATACAAAACCGCGTTTGGAATTTGCTGAATTGTATAGTAAAAGTATTGTAATTGTAAAATTACAGCATAGTATTTTTAATTTGCTAAATATTTTTCTAAATTTACTGTACACTTGTGTGAAAAATTTCAATCACAGTCTTTTGAAATTAAAAATATTGTGTAGCAAACGGAATTGCTATACGTCTTTATCAATTTCACTATTCAGTTTTTAAATTCCCAAACGCCAATTCCGAATTTACGTAAGTGATTTTCAAATTTGTAGTTTGATTTCGGAATTCATGAAACTAAGTCCTGAAATTGCTCCAACAAATTTTGATTTTACTGGATTATGTATTGAACATACCGCATTTAAAATATTGCTGAAAGCCATTCGCATATTCTGTATTTTTTCTCAAATTAGCGGTCTGCACATTCTTATCAAAATTGAAGTTCGAAGAGAAATGAGAGTTTTTTTTCAATAAATTTACTAAAGTTGTGTGGTAATTAAGTGTTATCTGCGGTTTACCTAGAAGTTCAAAAGCAAATATACTATTGTGATAATGTTTTATCCACTGTATTATCTATCTTGGTCGCATAGATCGTCTATTGTACATTCATCACATGAAATCAAGATTTACCATCAGTTAGATTGGCGTAGTAGGTAGGGCGTGCGACTAGTAATCCGAGCGAGCGAGCGAGCGAACACGGTTCGAGTCCCGGCGGGGACAAAAAACACAGCGGTGTTTTTCGAGCGAAAAAAAATACGTTTTCATGCGTTCAGGTTAACCATAAACATCGGAAATGTACTTGGCACTCTCAAATAATCTAAAAAATTAATTAAAAAAAGTTTTTTTTACCTATTTTTCTCCTTGTACATAATTAATACACATTTACTATAAAATTACTTAACCATGAGTATAGTAAATTCATCAACTACTTTTGAAATTCTAATTCATGTGCATATGAAATTTGCACATGATGAATTGAATAATGATTTCCAAATTTATTAAATTTAGTGCACTAATATTCTATAATTTTACCGGATACTGCATTAAAATTGCAACTAATTTCTCCTAAAACTACCTAACAAATGTATAGTAAATTTGCTATCCTGTATATGCATAAAACTTCCAATACAATTTTAGTAAATTTACAACAAACATTTTTTACAGTGTACGCTACACAGTGTCTGGACACGAATTCGCGCATTTTGTACGAGTGATTCAATTTTTCGCGAATCAAAGTCAGCGAACTTGTGACCAGAAGAGTGTAGAAAAGTAGAAAAAGGTAATCTGCGTACGCTACACAGAGTCTGGACACGAATTCGCGCATTTTGTACGAGTGATTCAATTTTTCGCGAATCAAAGTCAGCGAACTTGTGACCAGAAGAGTGTAGAAAAGTAGAAAAAGGTCATCTGCGTACGCTACACAGAGTCTGGACACGAATTCGCGCATTTTGTACGAGTGATTCAATTTTTCGCGAATCAAAGTCAGCGAACTTGTGACCAGAAGAGTGTAGAAAAGTAGAAAAGGTCATCTGCGTACGCTACACAGAGTCTGGACACGAATTCGCGCATTTTGTACGAGTGATTCAATTTTTCGCGAATCAAAGTCAGCGAACTTGTGACCAGAAGAGTGTAGAAAAGTAGAAAAAGGTCATCTGCGTACGCTACACAGTGTCTGGACACGAAATCGCGCATTTTGTACCAGTGATTCAATTTTTCGCGAATCAAAGTCAGCGAACTTGTGACCAGTGCAGAAACGGCCTGTCGTGCTCGGACGGCCTTTTTCTACTTTCCTACACTCTTCTGGTCAGAAGTTCGCTGACTTTGGTTCGAAAAAAATTTAATCACGCGTCAAAAATACGCGAATTCGTGTCCAGAAACGGCCTTTCGTACTCGGACGGCCTTTTTCTACTTTCCTACACTCTTCTGGTCACAAGTTCGCTGACTTTGTTTCGAAAAAAATTTATTCACGCGTCAAAAATCCGCGAATTCGTGTCCAGAAACGGCCTGTCGTACTGGGACGGCCTTTTTCTACTTTCCTACACTCTTCTGGTCACAAGTTCGCTGACTTTGATTCGCGAAAAATTGAATCACTCCACCAAAATGCGCGATTTCGTGTCCAGAAATGGTCTGCCGTACTGAGATGGCCTTTGTCTACTTCCTCACACTCTTCTGGTCACAAGTTCGCTGACTTTGATTCGCGAAAAATTGAATCACTCGACCAAAATGCGCGATTTCGTGTCTAGAAATGGTCTGCCGTACTGAGATGGCCTTTTTCTACTTCCTCACACTCTTCTGGTCACAAGTTCGCTGACTTTGATTCGCGAAAAATTGAATCACTCGACCAAAATGCGCGATTTCGTGTCCAGAAACGGTCTGCCGTACTGAGATGGCCTTATTCTACTTCCTCACACTCTTCTGGTCACAAGTTCGCTGATTTTGGTTCGCGAAAATCTGAATCCCGAGTTCAAAATGCGCGATTCCGTGTCCAGAAACGGCCTGTCGTACTCCGACGACCTTTTTCTACTTCCCGACACTCTTCTGGTCACAAGTTCGCTGATTTTGGTTCGCGAAAAATTGAATCCCGGGTTCAAAATGCGCGATTCCGTGTCCAGAAACGGCCTGTCGTACTCCGACGACCTTTTTCTACTTTCCTACACCCTTCTGGTCACAAGTTCGCTGTCTTTGGTTAGAAAAAATTTAATCAAGCGTCCAAAATACGCGATTTCGTGTCCAGGAACGGCAGATATTCACTCACATGGGTCGCGATTCACTATTTTTTCGTACCGAAATTCTGAAATATCCACCCCTGGACGGTATTGCGCGACAGCAGAGGGTCCTACAAGTACGCGATCCAAAATACGCGATTTCGTGCCCAGAATTTCCCTGTCGTACTCAGATGGCCTTTTTCTACGTCCCTACACTCTTCTGGTCACCAGTTTGGTGACTTTGGTTCGAAAACATTTAATCTCGCGTCCAAAATACGCGATTTCGTGCCCGGAATCGGCCTGTCGTACTCAGATGGCCTTTTTCTACTTTCCTACACTCTCCTGGTCACAAGTTTGCTGCGCTTCTTCGTCTTATCATACCGAAAATGAAGAACCGGTGATCGATGTCGATGAATAAAAAAAATATCATGGATCTTGGCTGTAAAACGCGATTTTTCGTCTTATCATACATGCAATGACGAGACGACGTTCGATGTGACTGAAAAGAAATTTTCAAATTTCATGGATGTTAGCTGTAAAACGCGATTTTTCGTCTCATTATACATGCAATGAAGAGACGACGGTCGTTGCGAATGAAAAAAAAAATTCAAATTTCATTGATCTTGGCTGTAAAACCCGATTTTTCTTCTTATATCATACATGCAATGAAGAGGCGTCGGTTGAGGTGAATGAAAAAAATTTTTCAAATTTCATAGATATTGGCTGTGAAACGCGATTTTTCGTCTGATTATTCATGCAATGAAGAGACGGTGGTCGATGTGAATGAAATTTTTTTCAAATTTCATGGATCTTGGGTCGAAAACGCGATTTTTCGTCTTATCATACCGGCGTTGAAGAGACGGTGGTCGACGTTGGTGAGAATAAAATCAAATTTTACGGATCTTGGCTTGAAAACGCGATTTTTCGTCTTATCATACCGAAAATGAATACACGGTGATCGACGTCAATGAAAAAAAAAACAAATCAAATTTCATGGATCTTGGCTTGAAAACCCGATTTTTCTTCTTATATCATACATGCAATGAAGAGGCGTCGGTCGAGGTGAATGAAAAAAATTTTTCAAATTTCATAGATATTGGCTGTGAAACGTGATTTTTCGTCTGATTATACATGCAATGAAGAGACGGTGGTCGATGTGAATGAAATTTTTTTCAAATTTCATGGATCTTGGGTCGAAAACGCGATTTTTCGTCTTATCATACCGGCGTTGAAGAGACGGTGGTCGACGTTGGTGAGAATAAAATCAAATTTTACGGATCTTGGCTTGAAAACGCGATTTTTCGTCTTATCATACCGAAAATGAATACACGGTGATCGACGTCAATGAAAAAAAAAACAAATCAAATTTCATGGATCTTGGCTTGAAAACCCGATTTTTCTTCTTATATCATACATGCAATGAAGAGGCGTCGGTCGAGGTGAATGAAAAAAATTTTTCAAATTTCATAGATATTGGCTGTGAAACGTGATTTTTCGTCTGATTATACATGCAATGAAGAGACGGTGGTCGATGTGAATGAAATTTTTTTCAAATTTCATGGACCTTGGGTCGAAAACGCGATTTTTCGTCTTATCATACCGGCGTTGAAGAGACGGTGGTCGACGTTGGTGAGAATAAAATCAAATTTTACGGATCTTGGCTTGAAAACGCGATTTTTCGTCTTATCATACCGAAAATGAATACACGGTGATCGACGTCAATGAAAAAAAAAAACAAATCAAATTTCATGGATCTTGGCTTGAAAACCCGATTTTTCTTCTTATATCATACATGCAATGAAGAGGCGTCGGTCGAGGTGAATGAAAAAAATTTTTCAAATTTCATAGATATTGACTGTGAAACGTGATTTTTCGTCTGATTATACATGCAATGAAGAGACGGTGGTCGATGTGAATGAAATTTTTTTCAAATTTCATGGATCTTGGGTCGAAAACGCGATTTTTCGTCTTATCATACCGGCGTTGAAGAGACGGTGGTCGACGTTGGTGAGAATAAAATCAAATTTTACGGATCCTGGCTTGAAAACGCGATTTTTCGTCTGATCATTCATGCAATGAAGAGAGTGAAGAGACGGTGGTCGACGTTGGTGAATAAAAAATCGAATTTCATGGATCCGCACTGATCGGAATACATTTATAGAATCTGCAGGGCCTAGAAAGTGCGGCCCCTAGCGCAGAAAACCGTTTTAACGTGGCACAGTGGTCGGTCAATTTTCACTTTTAGATTTTTGCAATTTTTCTGGAAAGATGTTTAAAATTATGACCTGCGGACAGAGAATTCATGGCTCGACTCATTGGCGACGTCCGAAAACTAAGATTCCGGTATCTTGCATATAGTAAAAATCAAAAAAATGCATTCCATTCGCAAAGAAGAAATTTTGACACATTGTACCCCACCTGTCGAGTACATAACTCTCGACGTGTAGACCGCGACGTCTCGAATAGTTATGGTGTGAAAAAAAAATTGGTCTCAAACAAACGGTGTAGAAAAATAATGATGTAGGACATCATTTGTGTTATAGAAAATTCAGCGTGCAGAACTATTCTGTGTAGAAAATAATTTCTCCCATTTCGTATTGCAATGACAAATGATGCGTTATGGTTCAATGTCGTCGATCCGCATGGCCGAGAGGGAGCTGAGGGCGTGATTGCAGTCAAGTGTTCGACCTCCTTTGTTTGTTACGATTATTATGCATTTTCTGGCAGTTTTACCAAATCCACGCGAAAATTATTTCTGAACCGGAATACGATGGTTTCATATTCATTCTAAAACGTCCAGTTGCTGAACCATCGACAAAAATGAGTAAAAGGTGAGCCGGCACTCGGCGTGGTGTGTACCAACCGTCCGTTTTAACCTACCTCATCGGCGATAAATTCTCTCGACCTATATTAATCGACGTCACTTGCCGGCCTGAATCTATCAGGTCCGAAGGCGACGTACCGAGTGATTAAAACTATGAAGATTATATTATTACTCCGATTGCCAATAAGGACTCATAAACAAGTTGTAAGATTACTTTCTTGTAGTTATTCAGAGATGGGATAATTTCAGAAAATCATCCGCTGGCCCAAGTCTGGGTCCCGGAGCGCCGGGACGAAGGCCGAGTGTTACCGATCTTCGAGATCGAGCAGCAAACGTAATTCGTCGGAAACGCAGCACGACGAATGTCCGGCCCACGACGAGTTACGAGGTAATTCGGAGCCACGCCGACATGCCGCGAAACGCAACAGTGCTCAGTGTCCGCAAGTCTGGGATCCTGAGAAATGAAATGAATAAAGTGCCAAAAACTCGTTTTGATTTGACAAGCGGTCGAAGCATTCCGCATACACCAAGGCTCAAACATTTCCCCATTGAATCTGTCACTAAGTCGATGGTAGGTTCGTCGAACTTGCCATATTCGATGCTCAAATTCGCCAATCGGGATATTATCGAGCATCCATCCTTGGAAGCGGACGTCGTTACAACCCTGCCGACTTACGGATACGGAGACGCACCGAAACATGATCCTGTCGAGGCACTTCTGCAGCGGTCGCGACAGCGAGAACAACTTGAACAGGGCTCGGAGCGAGCTATTGCCCCGAGTCAACGACACGTGCCGGTTGAAAATGACGCCGGTCGGCTGAACCGATCGGAAGCAATCTTGTGTGAACCGGTTAAACCGTGGGTTGCAAGACCGGTACACGGACCTTTTGTACCGAACACCGTGCATGCGATGGTGCCGAGAGACTCGTTGCCACAGGAATCCGTCATGGAACAGTTGTCACAACTTGCGGGGCGACCAACGGCCAAACAACCACCCCAAGGAGCGCGCTCACTGCTGTCAAAAATGATTCCGTGGACAATTGACGATTCACTCAATATTCACAAACACAAAGTGCAACCGATTGCTGAAACAAGTTCCACGAATCGGCCTGCTTTACCGGGTCCAGGTGAAAAGTCTGAAGTGGTAGACCCGACCGTTACCACTGGACAACCCGCAACGACGTCGGATCACATTCCTATCAATGACTATGGCAAACTACAGTGGGAAAAAGAGTGTCGACGACAACCACCGGAACAACAGTTGTACCGGCAGCAGGAGCACAATCTTTATTGTAGCCAGCAAGGACTGGATACCGCGCAAACGTCATCGAATGCACAACCGAGTGATTACCGTGTACAGAATCAAATGGTTCAGCAACACGGAATACAGCGCAACGAACCGTTTCAGCAGCGACGAATGATGACCCAGCAGCAGCAGCAGCAGCAGCAGCGGCCACTTGTCCTTCAACCGCAAGTCCCCACGCTACAAGGGCATAAAGTTAATCGGACTAGCTTTGACGAAAATTATAACCCGTCGCTGATTTGTCCCGGTAAGCAGCCGACAAACATGTATCGTTCGCGAATGAGCTTTCCGCAAGGTATAAATAATCGTGACGCAAGTATACCCCACCACCAGATGCTCATGCGGCAATGTAACGCTCTACAAGTAGGCCCTCAACATAGATGGGTGCATGATCATAAAGTAATAGGAGATCGACCAAAAGTACAAAATTTTCCAGTTTCGTTTGCAGTTGACCCGGTGTCGCCAGATGGAAAATTGACGTTGTCGGGTGATTCGAAGCAAGACGGTCAATTCAATAGGAACGAAGCACCGTTAACAACTAACCAAAAGATCGCGTGGCAACAAGCAGGCGTATGTTGTCGCCATGGAATACCACACATGCGTCAAGAGATTGGAACGCACGCACAACTCGTCGATCAACATACCCATCTGGAGCAAAATACTCCATTATCTCAGCGCTACCCTCAGATCCCAGAAAAGTTCCTAGCAACCCCGATCGCACAGCGTAAATCAAGTAACCAAGAACTCCATCATTATCAACAACAACAACAACAACAACAACTTGGAATGAATAAACAGTTTGATCGACCCGAAAAACGTCAAAGGTCTCTGACTGTTGAAAAAAAATATCCCCAGTTTACGGCAGAGATGATTCGGGACCAAGAATTGCTAGTCGCAAATATGCGGCAGCAAAGGATTCCCGAATACATAATGAGACGTCAGTTTGACGCGTTGCTCGGTGAACAAAGGCGTCATCTCGTGTTTCTCAGCGAGCGAGAGACGGGCGAAAAAATAAGCGAACCGTTAAATCGTCGAAATTCTAGAGCCATTGACGGAGACGAGCGACCTGATTGGATGGGAAGAATAACGCCGGCGCGTGTGACGGTGCAACAACTATCGAAAACTCCTGGTAGTGCAAAAAATCAGCGGGGTGCTGGAGGAGAACGGGAGCCCGGTATAAAGCGTTACGAACAGATGCAACTCGAGATATCCCAGACATCAAATCTGGGTACGCATCCCACCGTGATATCTCCGCCGGGACCGCGTCACCTGTCGCCGGATTCGAATACCCAAGGACCGTATCAATCATGGCCACTGCGGGTAGCTAGTCAGAAATACACTATAGCAGGCTCACCGACATCACTGACCCGGGCGTTGTTACCAACCGAGACCAATGGCTCTGCGTCTGATGCGTTTTACAGTTCCGGTCAGCCGATTGATTTTCAGACTAAACCCCATCAGCAGCTACAACAACAACAACAACAACAACAACAACAGCAACAGCAACAACAACAGCAACAGCAACAGCAACAACAACAACAACAACAACAACAACAACAACAACAACAATATCAATATCGAGGACAACAACAGTTTGAACGTCAATATCTGGAGCAGTGGGAACAAGAGGCGCGCACGCAACTGGATCAATCGCAACGGCAGGAGTCGTTTATGAATTCACAGAAAATACGAGAGTCAGAGCATATGTCGGTTGAGCGACACCAACGACGTGGAGAAATGATGCCTGACGAACACACACGGCAACGGCAATACGATCCAAATATGTGCTCCAATTTCAAACGGACCGAGCCTTGGAGCCTGTTGAAGATGAGAGAGTTTCAAAGGTATGTACGGCCGCAGAAGCAAAATAACGGATTACAAGACGCCGAAACCGTGAAAGCAGCGTTTGAAGCGTTGAAAAATCCAGGAAAGGGTCTGGAGTACTTTGCGCTCCTGGAGAAGAAAGATACGGCTTTTAGATTGAACGGTACCCAAAATCCGAGCGAGCTTGACAAGATTTTGCCCCCTCCGATCGAGTATTTGCAGAGGATGCAGGGGCAGCGGCAGCCCAAGGTCTCGTCAAACGGTTTGTGTAATAAACGGAACGCCAACAACCCGGTACCACCACCGATCTCTTACTCCGAGAATATCGTCCAGCCACCGCCGGCGTTCGGATATCCACGACAGTACGATCCGTACAAAAAACAGAAAACGAATGACGTGACACAAGGTAACGGTAAGATTCCGGCCGAGAAGGAAGACGGAAGCACGACCACTGTTGAGCAAAGTACCGGTACCATATTACTAAACCACGATCGGGTAACAACAGAGCAAACTCCCGGTACCACGTTACCAAACCACAATCGGGCAACAACGGAGCAATACTCTCCGATTCAGTTCCCTGCCCAAAGTCTGACCTTGCCTCGGAAACTTGGCCTGGATGATGGTCGAGATGAACGCCTGACTGCATCGCGAAACGGACGGAGCCCCGTCAAACTCCAGAGACCTGTCCCGATTATGCCATACGAGTTTGATTATCCAATGCCACAGTGCCAGCGGCAGATAGAGCAGCTCGACCGTAATCGGGTAAATTTGGAAACTATAGGCAATACCGCAAGGTTGCCACTCGGGTCGAACACGGCCAACGGTGCTGTCTCAGTTTCGCCGGTCGTAGAAGCTCCGAGTACACGAAATACTCTCCGATCCGAAGCCATGGACGAAACTTGCCGGCAAAAAGCTGCGCCTGCAGCTGGGGAGTTGCTCGCGTGTAAGTATCGCGATGTCGCGCGTATGGCGCAAAAAGACGGAACCGTCACTGGTCCCAATCACGATCAACCGGAAATACAAGAACCGCGAACCATTGGTGGGTTGACGTATCTAGCGAGAAAGGTTGATTACATTCGAAATTCACCGCTTATCGCACCGAGTACCTTCATGAGTGGTAGGTTTCTGCACCCCTCGGTCACTTTCAGCTGAACTATATATCCAACGAAATGAAACCATCGTCTAACGTGCAATCGCCGGATCAACAATTGGCGATTGCTGGTCTATAGTCTTATACGGTTAAGCTGTATTTTGATACGCATATATGCACTTTTATCAATAAAGGTCCATCTTATTGTCTTTGATTATGAATTTTGTGTCTTATTCATATAGTTTCATTTGGTAGTGTCTTTTTTTTTAACAAGCTATTTTGACCTTGTGCCAACTATTTTCATTTTCATACCCTGTATACCGATATGTTGCGTGGGTACGATGCTGAAACAATGTGAATCTGAGTGCTCGGAAAATAAAAGCCCGTCTCCGTGACATCGGCGGCAGTTTTACGTTGAGCCTGCCATTTTTCGATCAGCAATTAAAAAATTTCAGTTGTACTTTACCGATGATAAATTGGCTGAGCAAGTAACGTCACACATCGATATTTAATAATTTTGGAATCCAGAAGCCATGGCGCGTTGTGGCAAGCGCAATTACATGGACGAAATGCGCGATATTATCTGCGCTATTAAAAACACGTGAGTATTGAACGCGCGATTAACCTACCAACCTCGTAGACATGCGAGTCGTTCCCGATGTCTATTGACCTGACGGAAGCAGTATATAATTATCGCGAATTTATCCGAGCAAGAAATGAATTTTACCAGGATACACGTTTTGATCTCAGTAAGCCAGAACCCGAAGTGTGCAACGCAAGATGCCCACCACTCGGATGCCCCAAGGGTCCGTGCATCGGTACGTGCTGCTATCAGGGGGCGTGTGATCCGTGCTGCGTGTCGCAGATGCCTTGTTGTCCACCCTCGCCCGAACCCCCACACTGTTGTGTTCCGCCATGCCAGTCTGTCTCAATAGCACGATCACCCCGCACAATCGATCGTTGTTCAGCAACGGTACCGCACCCATCCCAGATGTTCTCCTGTGATCGAGGTACCGCGTGCACGCGACGCTTCCCACCCCGGTTTTGATTTGATTACGGCAATGAGAAATCGTTGTTCGGTCATATGCGTTCGATCATGCCAGTAATACGACGAATATACGTATGACGCAAGGAGCCGCACCAAATACGCGAGCCGCAATCGGCTGAGCCGTCGTATTATTATTACACGACGACAATATCGGTCCATCCACATGATTTATAAACGAATCATGAATGTAACATGACTGGCTTGGTCAACTCTAGTCATGTTGCATAAGATCACAAAAATGCTACATCAGAGGTAGAGTTGTTAATTCTACACACGTCGATGTAATAGAATAATAATAATCTGTCTGAAACAAATATACGAGATTCGATCAATGATGATCGATTACTGAATTATTTTCACTGTCTTTATTCAACAAACTATTTCTCCGCACGGGGGGCACACCGTGTAATTTTAATCAACCCAAATTTGAGATTTCTCAAGCAGTCATGGAATATCAAAATTCGGGGCATTCGTTTTCTTCTTGGACCCACTTGATAGTTGATATGCATCCGACGAACTACGCCCGGTACTCCAAATCAAACAACCAGTCAATTTATTCTGGTCTCCCAAATTGTCCAGGTGAATCTGTATCTGTTTCTCCGACACTCTCACAATCGCTTCCGGGTAGATCGACACCATAGTATGACAGCTGGCTCTGCGCTGTGATATTTATGCTCAAAGGAGGTAGTTCCGGATCCAGATTCTCCATACTTGAAAACAAAGTAGCGTGTTATCATTCAAGTGAATCAGCTGAACATCCCAATTACATTAGGGCGTGATCTAGGATTGTAGTAATCTGTTTCTGCTACGTGCTCTGTTTCCCAAATACATACATATAATCTCCCAATTTATACAGTCTAATCTATACAAGTTGGCCCAAAATTGAATGAAAAAATGATGGGCGTATTAGAGGGGGTCGAGCTTAAGTAAATTGATCTGCAGAGCATATTCAACGGGTCCGAAGGAAACAGACGTAGGGGGAAGTCCGGCAGTACCGGTCGGCTGGCAGTACCGGCCACTAGTCGTTTGAGAGTCTCTATGGCGCCCAGAAATTCTAAGAAACTCTAAAACTACTAGTGGCCGGTACTGTCTGCCGACCGGTACTGCCGGACTTCCACCTAAAGCCTAGAGCACAGGCTTTGACGTGTGCCGTGTGCGGCATCACCTACAGGCGTTAAGCCTAGAGCACAGGCCACGGACTTTGACGTGTGCCGTGTGCGGCATCACCTACAGGTCGTCCGTACACTCACACGCGTACGTGATTGGTCCGCGCACTGTGTGAGTGGTCGGTCCGCTGCCGCAACGCCAGTAGGTGATGCCGCACACGGCACACGTCAAAGTCTGTGCTCTAGGCTTTTAACGGCAGCGGACCGACCAATCACACAGAGCGCGGACCAATCACGTACGCGTGTGAGTGTACGGACGACCTGTAGGTGATGCCGCACACGGCACACGTCAAAGTCTGTACTCTAGGCTTAACTCAGCGGGCAGTCTAGAACGGACGTAACTTGCTGAGCCGGCTATTGTAATTCTTTTGTTATTTCTGAGTTACGTCCGTTCTAGACTGCCCGCTGAGTTACGTCGTTTCCTTAGGACCCGTCGATATGGTCTCCAAAGTCGGGCTCGCGAGTTACAACCGGTTAAAAAGTCGCGCTAACTAGTTGGTACTGGCAGCCAAATTCGCAGCCGGAGATCGGTCAGCAGTCTGGTTACAGTGAAACCTCTGAATAGGCTACCTCGAAGGCGGTTAGGGGAGTATAATTCTTGGAACTGACTTCCCCCACCAACAGCTCGCTGGCACGCCTCGAGTCCGTCGCCGGCGTTACCTCTGAATAGAGACCCCGTGTCTGTGTTGTTTTTGACGTGATATACCCATGTAAATAAGTGACTCGAAACGTTTCCCAATAGGTTCTCTATTCAGAGGTAAGCGTCCGAACGCTCGTAAACAGAGTGAGTGGGGGAAGCGCTCGAGCGAGGATTAGGGGAAGGTAGCCTATTCAGAGGGCGCCTATTCGGAGGTTTCACTGTATTAGGCACACTCAATCGCAGAGATGATTAACAATCGGGTACAAACGCCCTTCAATTGAAGGGTACGAATTTATCTTTTACGATTGGGCGTAATTTTGAGGGGTTTTTCATTCGGGGTACATTCTTTCTATGTACAGGGTGTCGCATTTTAAATTACCAATTATAATTTTATATTTTATATTTTAAATGAATTTTGTTTTGTAAATTATATATTTTATTTATTTAGTCTTAATTTGCAACGGGTTAATTATGTTCACCGATTCGGGCTGCACACAGTTGCTTGGCAACACTGCAGAGGTCGTTTATAATGTACCTTTTCCTGTAAACCTGAATTAATAAACACAATAAACACAATAAACACAATAATATCTCGAAAACCAGAGCTGCTATTGGAAAATGTTTCGGACAAAAATTGTATGGTTCCGAGAGGAACATGGACTGGTGATATCAGTCCAGTCGTAAATATCAATGCTTCCGAGATATTAACACGAAGTTGACTTTCTTGAATGGCAACCGGTTTCTTTTTCGGTACAAAAAATCTACCTTACGTTGAGGCAAATCCGATTACACGTGGTAAAAGTGCCCAGTGTTTACGCTTATCCGCAAATAATCCGTAATTGCCCGGTATTGTCAGGGCAGGCGATTATTGGCGTTTTGTGACCTATTCGTTCCGACGAGTGCCGAGAATAAAAATTTGACTTTCGCTACGATATCTTCTCACGAAACCCTTCTTTGACATTCTCAAAGTTAAGAAAAAATATCGATAATTTTATATTCACCGTGATTCGGCAAATCGACTTGTATCACCCAATTCTAAGTAGAAATGAAAAATACGCCCAGACTCCCGTCATTTCATTCACTTGTTAAGAGAATAAAATAATAGAACAGCGAAATTGACAATGGGATGTAGGTTCACTCGAGTCTCGAGTCGCAAGTCCAAAGTGTTCCTTTGCACAGCTGAACGATTCACCATTGACATGGGCGAACCTCTTCCAAAAAAAGTACGCACTATCGGATTTTTTATTACATTATCATATCTCGTGAAGCGTATGTCACAGGCACTTCTGCGAATTTGTCTCAACGTAAGGTACATTTTTTGTACCGAAAAAGAAACCGGTTGCCATTCAAGAAAGTCAACTTCGTGTTAATATCTCGGAAGCATTGGTACTTACGACTGTACTGATATAACCACTCTATGTCCCCCTCGGAACCATACAACTTTTGTCCGGAACATTTTCCAATAGCAGCTCTGGTTTTCGAGATATTCTGATCCGTACTTTGAAATGGGACACGTAGGGACACAAATGGGAGTATGTATTCTTCAACCACTGCTACACCGAAATACCTGCACTTTAGATACGCCCGGTAATCGAATACATCCAGTGGTGAGAATACAAGGGTGATTTCGACAGATTCATTCGGCCGCACTACTCCAGCTTCGGGTATAATTTTGAATGGAAAATAATCATCAACCGTCCGACTATCTATACCACTTGTTTTCGCCACGGTCGGACTACTCGATACGTTCGCCACAGTCCCCTGTCGTGCCTTGGCAGTCTTATTGTTTGCGTCGGCTAGAATTCATCACGATTGATCATACAATATATGCAGGGTGTTTCCTTTAACTCTGTCAACACTTTTAGGGTATGTTGGGGCTGCCTAGACGAGCATTTTGAGGTAAGGCAACCATGGTCAGAAACTCATCCTAACGGCTGTGGAGGGCTTTGAAGGATTTGGTACCATGCGCTTGTTCGTGTGTATTCAATCAGATGTGATCACTTTCGACCCAACGTTTTATTTACAAAGTTCTTGTATAAAACCAACAGAACGATAAATTTTGAAGAAAACAATAAACAATTAGCAAAGTAACGAATCAATGAATGAAACGTTGTGTCGAAAGTGAATCACATCTGATTGAATACACACGAACAAGCGCGTGGTACCAAATCCTTCAAAGCCCTCCACAGCCGTTAGGATGAGTTTCCGACCACGGTTGCCTTACCTCAAAATGCTCGTCTAGGCAGCTCCAACATACCCTAAAAGTGTTGACAGAGTTAAAGGAAACACCCTGTATATAAGCAATAAAAATTATTGGTTTGTTAATTGCTATTCTAATTTTCAATGATTTGGCTGCATTGTGATAAACATATTTATTTATACCGGCAGTAGGCGACTCCGACGTAGGGGATTGAGGGTAGTTGTGATTCTTCGGGTTCACTGTCCCGCTCAACATTTTTGACTTCGATCCGGGGATCCCGTAGGAATCGTCCAACGACTTCAAAACTTCCTTCAGCGCCGAATCGTCCAATCTCGATGGATCATACTCCGCGTCCATCAGCAAATCCCATCTGTACGACATGTCCACAATTCCGGGATTCGATAGTACAAACGTTGATGCGCGGCTCTGAACATCAACGTATGTGGTACATCTTTGTGTTTGCGTGTCCTCGACACATGATTGCGAGCTGCTTGACCCACCGCATCTCGATGAGGCTCGCCATCGACCAACGGTTAAATCTTAAGACTAAAGTCACTAGTGCCGCACAAACCTGGAACATGGCCACGTCGTTGAAGTGGATTTCTCTGAGCGAACAAGCGTACCGCGCATAATCCGCAGTCACGCTCAAGACGACTGACACTGTTTTCCTTGACCCCGGTACAACGAAACACACATCTGGTTCCGGCATTGGTTCGGCCACTTTCGCATGGATCTCTTCCCTGTAATATCAGGCACCGACGTATCGTTACAGCGAAAGAAGGATAGGCTTCGGGAAGAAGGGTGGTGTTGTCTATAGGTAGGTCTGCTAATGCCATGTCATGTGTTTATTTCTGTATATATTGACCTTGAACTAATCCCCTCACTCGGTTCAGAGAAATTGGTCGATTCTCTGGCGTCCCATTGTACCTTTCTTTGCCTATCGTCCCAGCAGGTTTCATATACCTCCAGCGGCAATCGAGTGATTTGGTTTATCGTGCATTCCAACAGAGTCTGAACTCGAATGAAACGTGAGTTATTCGTATCGGATCGTAGTTGGATGAAATATTATTGCAATTGTCGCATCTGCTCGAAAAAAGTATACCTCAGCATGGACCGTCGGCACTGTAGCGGAAAACGTTGCAACGACATCTTTGCTTTCGTGATGATTGAGATGTCCGACTGCGGGTGAAAATGCAACGTGCGGATGAGATCCCCACTCGAAGCGAAACCAGTGTTTACCCGATTTGCTGGTAATCTTAAAACATATTCGTTTCGACGCGTTCAGTGGGGAGGTGCCGAAATCGAGTTTGTACGTCAGCATCGAGCATGTGGGTTCTGCAACAATTGACAAAGGTCGTTTTGGCAATTTGAATTTCAAGAGGAAATCTTGAATAAGTTGTGTTGTGTATATTTCTTTTGTATTTCTCAACTATTTTCTAGACATTTCATCGGCATTCCGCGAGCATTCCATATAAGACGACTGTCCCACCCGTTTCACGAGTAAATACCCCCTCGACATTACCCCTTATCGTAGTGATGAGCTTTTTTTTTCTGCCCGAACCTTTTGATAACAAAATATTGCAGTCAATTTATTGCAGTCAATCTATGGTAGGAAAACTCGAATACTACCGTGCATTCCTTACAACAGCTGCATTACTCTCCGAGTGATACAGTTGACAAACATATACAGTATACCTGCGTACGTGCATGAAAATACTCTAGTATTTTGTTTGTTACTCACCAGTCGACAAAGTTGACGGTGATTTGAGTTGCGAGTCCCTGGAGGCCTTTCGCGACCTGGATGATTTTTTTCCGACAAACGACGTCCCGCGAACATTCTCCGTCAATGCGAGGCCTTCGAGTACCAGATCCTCAGCGTAGCTCTCTCCCAAGATTACCACCGCAATTCTTTCGAGTAGATTATTCAAAGTGAATATATCGACTCTGCCCTCGTGCTTTCCCACTTCGTTTGGCGTAAATTCAACAGTCACGCAGGCATTCTCCCCCGGCAACAAGCAGCGAACGATACGTCGCATCTCTGCGTCTGATTCAGAAATTCAATGAACTGGATATTTCCAATGTTTCATACATATGGGGTAGTCCAAATGAACGTGAACAGAGTTTGACCCCGACCCTCACCGAATTGGTCGCCAATTTTTTTCCGTATTCTACTCTACAACAGGTACACTTGCCGATTTTTCTTAGATTTTTTAGACTCATCGTTCGGTCACGGCGATTTTTCAGAGTTTTTGCATTAACCTAATGTAACTCTGAAATATTACATTTTATCGCAAAGTCATGAAGGAGAAAAAGTTTAGTTTTCTTTTGATCTTTACAAAAATATTTTTTCACGAATTTTCAGAGCAAACTAAATCGTTGATTTCGATGAAAAAAGCACAAAAATTGAGTTATCTCGGAAAACCCGTTTTCAAAAATGTTGAAATTTTTTGTCATTTTTCTTTGGTCAAAAACACACCACTTTTGTATAAAACATATTTTGGGCACGGCCTTCCTTCGGGAGCTACGCCTTGTTTTATGTGATAATATCAGTGAATTAGTACGTGAATCAATTTTTTTTTTAAATTTTCCGTATAAATTACTTTAGGCGGATTCGACCCCGAATTGTGTGTTCCATACCTAAAATAAAAATCACTTTATTCGTCATCAACTTCGACACACGATTGAGTGTTTACAAACTCAATGTTCCAAGAGTCAAAACACTTTAGTATCCTGAAATCTCTATAATAATTTGTTTCATTCGTTTTCTGATTAGCCCAAGATCAGTGGTCTTACAGTGATTACTTATGACGTTCACTAATCGTGGTTAGTGTCGACTTTACGGTAGGGAATCAATTTAAATCTTTTTATCCGATAGAATTTCAGCTTTCGCACGTAGATGAAACCCGTGACAGTTGGATTTGCATGTGTACTTCACTTTCTTTTCTTACACCGGTCGCAAAATGCCACTTTTCATACCTCTTGAGCGGGCGCAAAACAGATCTTTTCGGCCCTCGGGCGCAAAGTGCTGTTTTGCGCCCGCGCACTCGGTCTGAAAAGAGGCATTTCTGCAGACCAGGTGTTGAGAAAAAAATCGTGTGCATCACGGGCGCAACTCTATTTTGGCGAGTGTGATTGCAGTACACTCGAAAAATAGTACTTTGTACCCTTGATACACAATGTACTATTTCAATTATGATTTTCAATGTTCTATTTTATGTTCAAGAAAATTTTCGACCACATTCAAAACTCACGGTTTGACCTCGAGTGATTTATACGAAATATTGAACAAAAATTGATTTACGTACTTTACTGATATTATCACATAAAACAAGGCGTAGCTCCCGAATGAAGGCCGTGCCCAAAATATGTTTCATACAAAAGTTGTGTGTTTTTGACCAAAGAAAATTGACAAAAAATTAAAAAATTTTTTAAAACGGGTTTTCCGAGATAACTCAATTTTTGTGCGTTTTTCGTCGAAATCGACGATTTAGCATGCACTGAAAATTCGTGAAAAAATATTTTTGTGAAGATCAAAAGAAAACTAAACTTTTTTTTCTCTGTGAATTTGCGATAAAATGTAAGACTTCAGAGTTGCGTTAGATTGATGGAAAAACTTGAAAAAATCGCCGCGACCGAGCCATGGGTCTAAAAAATCTA
This sequence comes from Euura lappo, assembly GCA_018257835.1. Lineage (NCBI taxonomy): Eukaryota > Metazoa > Arthropoda > Insecta > Hymenoptera > Tenthredinidae > Euura > Euura lappo. Next base: position 25,471 of record JAEUYN010000069.1, read on the forward strand.
AGAAAAATCGGAAAGCGTACCTTTTATGGAGTAGAATACGGAAAAAAAATCGGCGACCAATTCGGTGAGGGTCGGGGTCAAACTCTGTTCACTTTCATTTGGACTACCCCATATACAATCATACACCCATCTCGTGACACCGAATTGCAGAGAACCGGTCACAAGTATAGGTGGAAATAGCAAGAATGTTTGGGTATCGTTGTACGAAATCTCTTTACCTCGCCCATGCCGATGCGAGTCGCTCAACCACGCGCCAGATTTCCAATCGTGAGCGGCGAAACCAAAAGAGCCTCTCGCGTCCTCGCTCATTTCGACAACAACGTCAGCCTCGATGCAGCCAACATTTTCGAAACGCAACGACCGAGAGTCCGGTTCGCCCACTGGGCGTCGTCCAAAGTTGATAAAATTTTCGCCATTCGTTCGAGATGAGGTAGGTTCGAGTAAAGCTAATTCTGGCACTGCACCCTCCCCGCAAACATTGATCCTGATCCGTGGACTCTCCAAGGGCGGTGGCAATTGAAGAAGAATTTCGAGCATCGCATCGTAACTCTGTATACGATTAAAACTTACAAATCACCGTCATTGTTATGACAGTCTGTCCCTCTATCTCCCCGCATGTTCTCCATGTGTCTCTAATTGCCCCGACTTGGTAGTAAAGGTACCCTTGGAACGCTTCACGTAAATATACTTCCGATAATGTATAATAGTTTCAGACTCCTTTCAGTTTTGGGTTCATTCCGTGCAATTATTAACAGGATTTTCGAGGGTTCGCGATTGGTGCCCAGTATTTTCTCAACACCCAATTACAATTTACAGTAGAACCTCGTTTATACGAAGTAATATGGGGAAGAGGTACCTCGGATAAGCGAAAACTCGGATAACAAGTAAGTAGTGAGAAATTCGAAAATTTCAATGATTTAGTATGTATGTAATAGAAGTAACAAAGTATCAATCCGTATTATCCGAGTGTTTCCGTATTATCCGAGCACACACCTCGGGTAATGCGGAGTGCTCGGATACGTCCGTTGCCTCGGATAACGCGGTACCTCGGTTGACCGAAGGCCGGATAAACGAGGTTCTACCGTAGTTTGGTACTCCTGTTATGTATATTTACTTGTTTTCACGCATCATTTTGAATTTATGGAATACTCACTCCCGAAAGTTTCGGTGCGAAAGCAACTGTGAATACTTGAGTAGACGTTGGAAAAATTCTCGCTTCCTGTGGTTCAACCGCAAACGCTCCCGTTCTCCCTTCATTCGGATCGTTCGTCTCACGGGCAAATGTCACGGTTACGCTGCTGGATACACTGCCTGGATTGTGGAGTCTGAACCGAACCAAGTGCACACCGAATAGGCCCACGCGTCGCAAGTAGAGACAATTTTCTTGACGCCCATATACCGAGTGGGGGCCGAGCTAAAAAAATTCAACACTGCGATAATTATACCATACGCAGCGTGTTTTTCTGTAGTTTTTTGAATTTACAACAATACAATTGTAATAGACAAGCTCATTGTCAGTGCAACTACCTATAGTAAGAGGTACTGGGGTTATACCTGAGCGCGATCACGTTTGGATCTTACTCAGTGTCAATAAGTGTTTAAGCGTCTGCACCGAGCCGTGGTGGTTGTTATATGCCGGTGGCTTTATACTTGCGGGAACGAAACGGAAGCCTGCGCGGCTATGCGGACGCACTTTGAACTACGAAGACAGGCCAAAAACTGAAATCGAGTAGGTTGAAACTCATTTTCAGACCCTACGCAACCTCCTTTTGATACCGAGTCTTCAATCCAAAGTGTCCTCGGCCTGCTTCGGATCCAAAGGAGGCTATGTAGGGTCAAGGAACGAGAGTTTTGATGCAGAGGAGGTTATGTAGGCTACGTAGGTTCATAGTCGCTAGATATCTGCGATTACAAGGATGTTCAAGAGGGCTAGCGGAGGCTGAAGTGGAGTGAAAGGAGGTTTACCGATAGCACTGAAATCTGCAAATAGGGCTTAGTAGATTCAACGGAGGGTAGCGGCTAGTGCGAAACAAAAGAACATAGGTTCAGGGGGATTCAAACGAGGCCTAAAATTTTGACTCGGGATTGGACATAGAAATGAATAAGATGTATTCCATATGGTCCTAACAATATTCAATCGTTGTTCGACTTTCGTTTTCCGTGTACTCGATTCCTTTCGTTTTGGTTCACTGGGACGGATCAATCGTCCAGAGTTGATGTGACAGTTTGGGCATTTAGTATATAAAATCGAGTTTTATGGATGATAAAAGAGAAGTAAAGAACAATGAACCGTGTACACCCGAAGGCATCACCCGCGCCGTCGCGTCGGCATATAAGGTATGGTTGTTAAAGTGTAGTGAAAGCACCTCGCGTGGACATGCAAAGTCGGTGAATTTGTCGACGACCGTGGTTTCTTGGAATATTGCACCTAGGTCGTGAAAATCAACCGTTGGAACGCACGCGTTGACGGAGAGTTTGAGTTTTGGCGAATCTTGCGTATTCCTCCCGGTATTTGGCACAAATACTTGGATTTCCTCCTCAAAAATTGCCACCGAGTCCGGAAAACACTGCACCGTGATAGCCGCAATCTCTCCAGCCCCAACTTCCCCCTCGTCCGGCAAGAAGGAAAACGGACCCACTCTCAGAGATGGCGTTGTTGGATCACCTCTGCTGTAGTCAACATGGTATACCATTAAATTCACAAGAATTTTTTTCAAACCTTCCGTAACATTATCAATATCATAGGTATGCGAATTAAGCGACTCGTTTGCGAATGTTGGTCGCATCAAAGCGCCATGCGCGCGTCGCTCATAGAGATACACTCGCCGGTACGGTATAAACACGTCTATTCCGTCAACCCACCATGGACAGTTCCGGATATATGTGAATTTGGTACCGTGGAAGGAAAAAAAAGAAAAAGACCAACGATGCTGCAAAGACGTATGTACGTATGGATGTATGTATGTATGTACAGCTGTATAACGTCTGTACTGTACGGTATGCAAACACTTGTCGTTTAAAACTTGCCTGGATTTCGAGGGTTTCCCGGTGCGGGAAGCTTTACTATCCGCCATTGGCGTATTCTCAGCTCTATCCTTCCTCTTATACTTCTTATCACCGGTAGAAAAGATATCCGACGCAAGTCCTGATGTTGAGAGGCCATTGATTTTATAATGGAATGCGAAGTAGCCGATATTTTCGATATTTAATTGCATGGATTTTTCATCAAAAATCGACATGACCCCAAATTCCAGAGCTCGGCTAGGTTCTGTTTTTAATCTGAATCAAGTCAAAATTTCAAAGCGTCATAGATTAAAGAGGACCAATGACGTATGACGCCTGGAATGAATTGAAACATATTGAAACGCGAAATTACTTTGCGTATTGGGCGCAGATCGACACTGGAAGGGAAAATTCCGCAACTACAGTCGGAGTCTCGTGGAGTTCGTCGATCAAGATGCACTTGAGCAACGATGCCTCGAAAATCGTGAGAGAGTCTCGCGGTAACATATGTACCTGTAAATATTTGCGTGTAATACAAAACCATAGATTAGGTGAATGATTAATATGGTGCATCATGCGGATTGTTGGGAACCTGCCCCACCACCGACGGCGAGCATGTACCGCGATGATATGTGTCATCCGTACAGAGATGAGAGAAGTAGGTTGGGCAAAGTGGGCGCTACCGGGCCCTTGGGAATACCCTTGGAAAAATCCCCTTTTCATTTTCAAAATCACATTATGAATTTCATGTCATTAACTTGCGTGTGACAGCTGATTAACATGTCACGAGAACTAGCAAAGTGGCCAATTGAAAATTGAGAGACAAAAATTGCACCCACAAACTTTATAAATCACATTGTTGACTCGCGCAAGTCAACTTGGAACGGTAGCTGATTATTTTTCTCCTATTTCTGGTGGGGCACACTTTGCCCTTCTTTTCACGGATTCCTAAACCACGCATTGTCAATTCGATGTCGAGAGTTTCTTCCGCGAGTTGACGAAAGACATTTATAACGCTATTGCCAATTTTGAGAAGGAACGGAAATTTTTTGCGTCAGGGTTTCTTCCACTTGGTTCCCCATTTTCCGGCATCTAGAGATGAACACTCGTCATCGCGGTCAGCCTTTCATTTTTCTGTCATCGTTCAAAGATCCACTTTCTGAAATCTCTACTGGACCCTTCATTCCATATCGCACCCCTAGAACAATACTGTAACAAGCCGAAATTTCCGAATTTTCGTTTTACTGCGGAATATTACTTGTCAAATGATGAAGCATTTGGAGAAAAAAAAGTGGAATTTTTTCAGTGCAATATAACTGTTAAAAGTAGGAAGTTATAGTATTGATGCGACGCAAAATTGAAGCCGCTGAGAGCAATACTGTAACAACTCAAAACTGGCATGAGATTTTGGTGCAATAGTGTAACATTTCGAAAATTATTATTTTTCCTGGTGCAATACTGTAACAACTAGAAAAAATTGAAATTTCTTGGTGCAATACTGTAACAACTCAAAATTTTTTTTTTTTTAATTGGGCATCCACCAATTATCAGCCAATGTTTGGGCCCTTGAAAAATTGATTTGCCGCAGTTTCAGCCCAATAGGACGTAGTACTCTTCACGAGGAATGCGATATCCAATTTTAAGGATACCATTTTTATAAGTATTTTTTATCGTATCTTTAGCGTCACAACGGAAATTCGACAAAATACGTTTTCCATGTGAAAAACTCTCAAGTTTTCGAATACACTTTTTATTTTTCATTAACTCTACTAATTGTAAAACCATCTCAAATCTTGAGAATAAAAATTCAAAAGAATGCTCAAACATTGAGCAGAAGGAGAAATCGCTCTTTTTTGTGAAAAAAACGTCTGTCCGAGGTGGTTTCAGCAGAGTTGATGGATAATAAAAAATGGAATCGAAAACCTGAGAGTTTTCCGCACGGAAAACGTATTTTTTCCCAATTTTCAATGTGATGCTGAAGATACGATAAAAATGCGCATAAAACGTTGTCCTAAAAATTGGATATCGCATTACTCGTGCAGATTATTACTATTAGGCTGAAACTTGGTGGATTTACCAATTTTAGTTCATAGAATTCGAGTGAAAAAATTGAGGCAAATCGATTTTTAGGTGCCAAACCTTGGTTGATGATTGGTTGAATTACCCACATGAAAATCAGGATGCATTCACAGTGTAATGAATGAAAGCCTATCATTCTTCAAATTCAACTTGTATATTAAAAAACTCAAGTCTACCGGACCGTAGTTAAGGGGACCCGTATACAGCTTGAACCTCGGCTTGAGCTCATGAATTCCACATACCCCAAAAATCATTCATATCTTAACTCACACGATGAGGATTCGTTTTCTGAAACAAATGAGACCTCATAAGGTCAAATCGAAGCAACCATGTGCCTAAAACCTCGTGACAAGGATTTGAGCGACATGATTTTTTTTTATGTGTAACGAACTTTGGTTGAGAAATAAATTATTTTTGGAGCATTTGGAATTCATTATTTCAAGCTGTACGGGTCCCCTTAACAAATGAATATCACTGGAAACTACCGGTGTAGACATTTCACGATTAAATGGACAATATTTATTTGAAACAGTGTAATATCTTGAAATAATTAACCATTATCATTGCAATACTGTAATATCTAAGAAAAACTGAATTTTCGTGGTGCAATACTGTAATAAATAAAAAAATAATAATTTTCTTGGTGTAATAGTATAATATCTTTGAACGTCGGGAAATTTATTAATATTTTAGAGCAATAGAGCAATAAGTCACAATTTTTCGGTCTGACTTGGTGCAATAATGTAATATCTCAAAATCTTTGAAATCATTTTGTAGTATCTCAAAATCGACTAAGGCTATCCATTTCAATGCAATACTGTAATAACTCAGAAAAATTTCAATAAACCGATGCAATACAGTAACAAGTCGAAAAAAAAACAAAATTGTTAGAGCAATACTGTAACAACTCGAAAAAAAAAGAATATCCCTGGTGTAATACTGTAACATCTCAAAATTACCGTCAAAAAATATTTTTTGACTTATTACAGTATTGCGCCACGGTTTAATATTTTTTTTTAGTTGTTACGGTATTGCACCGGGAGGATAATTAAAATTTGGTTTAATATCTCAAAAAAACGGCGTAATTTGATCGCAGCAGCCAGATAGCAATATAATATTACTTTTTTTTTTATCACCTGGTACATTTCAGCGGAATATTTCGTCTATTTAAAAAATTTGTCCCCCATGAAAATATGTGGTCACGTTGATTTATAACTGATTCTACTTCAAACGCGATTTTCTCGGAACGAGATTTTTTGAGATGTTACACTATTGTTCTAGGGGTGCGATATAATCTAGAATTATGCTCCAATGAATTACAACGATCATTTCTCTTTCTCTCATCGTATATAGTTGAAAACTGTTGTACCGTTATGATCATAGGTTCGCCAGGTGCCAAAGATCCTTTCGCTGGTTCGAGTTTGAGGTTCTCGTTCAAGATGGGTGCACACTTTGATTTCAGCTTACCCAAACTCAAGGAGGCGTCGGGCTGGACCCTGTATGTTAGAATCAGCAACGTGTGTGTCACGATCGGCACAAAGATACATCTGCCATGCTTTATGGCGAATCTTAAGTCTATAAAAATATCGAGAGTTGAAGCACACAACACTTGCATAAAGCCAATCTCGTACGGTCCGCAGTTCTCAATTGTAAAAGTCTTCGTTGTCAATGTTCCGACCATGACGCGCTTCAAATCAATAGGGTAGGCGTCGACAAGATCCACTCTTACGTCGTAGGTTTCTCCGGTCACGGTTATAAGCTCGGTAATCAAAGATTCCGTATCGAATTCGTCCAGATATGCGAGAAAAGTGATGATCATTCTCTCCACACGACCCACCTGTATTCGTTACGAATAAAAAGTCACAAATCGAGTAATTCTACACAGTCGCGGGCTATACGCGTGTGTTACATCTATCATATTTATCCGGAGCAGTGTATACTCCTACTTTTTTCTTACAATTCATATATATGTACATATTCATATATGTACATATATATTCATATATATGAATTGTAAGAAAAAAGTAGTAGTTACCAAGTGAATCGTGTATACGGTAAAACCGCGTTCATCTCTTCTTCGATTGACCGGGGCTTCGTGTCATCTTGCATCCAACAGATCCCAGCTTAAGATTAAATAATACGTGGAAATCAGGATACAACGATTAAAGTAGCGATGCCTGTGCATGCATTCGTGTCATCCGGGTTTTGGCGTAAGCTAAGGTACGCTTTCCCCAGATTACGCCGGATGAACGAGGGTCTACTGTGGGAATACCGTGGGAGTCGAAGAGATCGGGACAAAAGCCGCCGTTCAACCGTAGCAAAATGTACACATATCTACATGTATTATTATTGTCATCGCGGTTAATATTTGAAAAACTGAATAATATCAGGGAGGCAAAGTATCTAGAGGCCGTAATTGTCTCCCTACCACTAAAAAAGTTACTATACGGCAACTTGGATTAATATTTGTACTGCAGTCCTGGCAATTTTTATTCAATCTATAGTAACCTCTGCATGAACACGACATGAGAGGTTCTTTTTCTGCTCTATAGCGTGCTACAAGGCGGTCGAGTGGATATCCTTCATTCCAAACTCATCGTACAAATCTACGCATACACGCGAGTATGTGAAAAAATGTGACAGCACAATATGTATACATATATAGGTATATATATCTACCAATTTGGCAGAATAACTGCATTCGATGTAAACGGTGGTGAAGGGTTCGACCAGACCCTCTTCGGGGCGCATTGTCACCTGAGGGTCCGAGCTATTCGGGGCCAAGTTCAATCTCCAATAGAGTGGAACACTCGATTTATTTTTGACACCAATGGTACGCTTCGCTCTTCGCCACAATAATACCTTGTCGAATGATACAAAATTCCCCTCCAGTTCCAATTCCAGCCTTGATCCGCGACTCTGTAGCTATAATATAATGAAAATTGTATGATCCCTTATACGTAGCAATTAGCGCGTTCCCGGTGACGGCGGACGCATCTAATATTATCAATGATTGTTGTCCGCCTACTGAAAAACTCCGCGTGGTCACGTAGGTTATCCATGAAAAATAAATACGACGGAATACAGAATAAATGATACAATAAATCTCGAAAATCTCAGTTTTGAAAAAACTCCGCGTTACATTCATCCCATGACTCATCATGTAATTTCTGGTATGATTCATCAGATTCATAATCTATCTAGCCGGCACATGTACAAATTTTGTTGAATTCATCACCTGATTGGTCACACGTTCATATCTCAAAAACGAAATAAACGGATAATGATTGGTCCCGCAAGCAAGGATCGAACCCAAATCCGTACGATTCGCAAGCGGTTATGCCATCACCCGAGCGACATCGATTCCCAATAATCTTAAATGACAATTTTATACGATGATACAAAATTTTCAAGTTCATGTATAAAGTTCGACCGTGAGGAGGAATGTTCAACGTTTATTCATCCAATCATCATTACTGACAAACTATAACTCGTGTATCTGCATATAGTGCATACCTATACATTGATTTGATAAATTAATGTCGGAAACTATGTGATATATTACAAGCAGAATGATGTGATGATAAAGCAGTTGCTCGAGTTTCATCGCGTGATTTGTTTTGTAATTAATCACGGCATCTGTAATTTCTTGCGTACTTGACCACATTAACATTTTCAGTAGGGCCGTAAATTATTGAATAGTTTGCAACTACGCAATAGTGATGGCATACGGTCCAATCCGATCGCAATGACCAATGACAATATATGTATACTTGTATCAGCGACATATAGTATATGTGTTCGCATAGATACTTGGGTACACAGGCTCAACTACGCTACACCTATGTGTGTGCAAATGGCTTCGATGTGTATTGTGCCGTATGCATCCATCAACGATTAACCAACAACTATGATTCAAAACTATAGGTCTATACGAATCAATTTTCTTTACTTGAATTATTTCCACTCGCGGGTTATTCCGTATACACAAAAGGAGAATCTCCGAGTTTGGGCCAGACTTTGAGACTCCCGCGCGCACCTCAATAGTTGCGGATCCTCCCGGCTGTGGAAAGAAGATCACGATCAGTATCGCATCTTCTACTCCATTGTTCCAGCAATATACACACACATATGTATATATTAGCATTGAAAATTCTTCTATTTTGGGATAATAATAATTCTGTTTGGGTAAGGTCAAAAAGACTTTTCTTATTGTTGAGGGCAACGTTTCGACCGGGCCCGGCCGGCCATCTTCAGGTCCGTGACAGTCTTGCGATGTTCGTTACATGGCGTTATCGAAAAGAGACCACTAGTCAGCTACCTAGCGGCTAAACTATGGTTTGTCTGTATTTGTCACCTAAAGTCTGTTTGTGTTGAAGTCATCGGATTCAAAGTAGCTCTGAGATGTAAATGATTCAAATAACATGCAGTAAAGGGTAAATTCGAATTCAAACTGTAAATCAGAAGCTAACGAATGCTACAATACATACATACATACGCATACATAGGTAGCGTGTGTGTACACATATACACTCACCGCAATATTCAGTAGAACAGGTGACAGGCGATAGTCGTTCGAATTGTTCATCCGGAAAAAAGTAACGGCCGCCGAAATGGTGGAAGTATTCGAAAATACAAATTCTGTTTCGCGTGTACAAGGAGCCCTAATGAGCGTGAATAAAACTGTGTTTTTAAAATAACATTATCGCCAAAAGCTGCTCTTCGTTCGCACGGTACACACATACCACCGCCTTCTCAACCGACTCGTAGAGTAGTAAGTGGTAATTGCAATTAGTTTGCGCCAAGGGCGATTCCATATACATAGTAACATGATTTTTAGCACAATACCTTCTCTCATCAATGTTCAACAGCGGTATGGTACCGAAATCATAGGTTCTCGTGTCCGAAAAAAACGCAGGCTCATTAAAATCATTCAGCTTGAATTCCTTCACCTGAAATTATGACGGAACAAGTATACATTAATAGGTAATATAATGTGGACTGCGGATCTCGAGAAAAGGAGATGGAGGGGTACACTCGTTCTACATAGTCGTGTTATTCGTCAACCTGTGATGTTGAGGAATATTGGTCTGTACGTATGGGGAGACTGAGCAGAAATCGGCAAAAATGAATATTCCAGGGACATTTTGGTCATATATTGTCAATTGTTTTGGAACTCGCGAATATTGTTGATCGAATTGAAAAGATTGTTCCAATTAATATTGGCAAAGCATACAAATTTTTATGATTTAATAATAATATTTACAGCGTTGATAATTGGTAATATGCTGAAAATCTGTGAATTGAATTATTTAATTAAAAATTATAGGGTGAATGATGAATTTCTTTTGTCAAATCTCCCATTTTCACAAAATTCATCAATTAGGTAGAAGTATATTTTCAATTTTTCAAAAAGTGTCACTCACTAGAAAGAGAATTATTAATTGCTCTAAAAATGGTCAATTAGTGAAGAATAATTTGCTAATTTTTCAAGAAATCAGTAATGTGAAAGTCCAAATTGCTAATTATTCAAGAAATTAGTAATGTGAAAGTCTAAATTGCTCATTTTCGTAAAAATTATTCATAGTTCCTGGTGTCCAGGTCTATCGCGCCATAGTTCCTGGTGTCCAGGTCTATCGCGCCATAGTTCCTGGTGTCCAGGTCTATCGCGCCATAGTTTCACGTGTCCCGGTCTATTGCGCCATAGTTTTCGGTGTCCAGGTCTATCGCGCTATAGTTTCTGGTATCCTATGGCACCATGGATCTCGACACCAGGAACTATGGCGCAATAGACCTGGACACCGAAAACTATGGCGCGATAGACCTGGACCCCAGGAACTATGGCGCGATAGACCTGGACACCAGGAACTACGAATACAGCAGAACGATCTTTGGAAAAAAAATAATCGTCGAGGAATCCTTTTGTCATTTTATTTATACGACCCTGTCTTTTTTCGCTTTATTTATCCACCATTTTTTGAATAATTGGTCGTTCATCCTTCAATATAGTTGATAATTTTTACGAAAATGAGCAATTTAGACTTTCACATTATACTAATTTCTTGAATAATTAGCAATTTGGACTTTCACATTACTGATTTCTTGAATAATTAGCAATTTAGACTTTCGCATTACTGATTTCTTGAAAAATTAGCATTTTATTCGTCACTAATTATCCATTTTTTGAAAAATTAGCATTTTATTCGTTACTAATTATCCATTTTTGGTAAAATTAGCATTTTATTCGACACTAATTATCCATTTTTTGAAAAATTAGCATTTTATTCGTTACTAATTATCCATTTTTAGTAAAATTAGCATTTTATTCGACACTAATTATCCATTTTTCGAAAAATTAGCATTTTATTCGTCACTAATTGTCCACTTTTCGGAAAATTAGCATTTTATTCGTCACCAATTACCCATTTTCTAAAAATGGGAAATTCATTTCCAACTCATTGTCAAATGACCGGATATATAGTATTATATTTTTGAGGTATTGATCATTTGTTAACGATTGTCAGAATATTTTGAGAAATTATGATTTTCTAATAATCAGAAATTATTATTGAAGTAATTAAAATTTATTTGTAAATTATTATTTACGTGGTCGGTAAGTTTGAATTTTTGAGATAATGAATAAATGGAAAATGAAAATTATTTTTTTGCCGATTTCTGAGACTGAGGCAACGTAGGCACCTCGACTGAAAAAATAATTATTCCGACCGAATAATTGTGCATGTTTCGAGCGTTTTTTCAACCCGTGTCCGGTACCCGAGGCAGCCGTTTCACTCGGCTTGAACCGACGCGACCGTTGGGTGCCATGAGTCGGCGAGTGCGCGTGTGCAGAGTACGAATAAAGTTACTTTGAGTTCCTACTTGAAAGTAACTTTATCGTTACTCTGCGCGTGGGAATTCGTAGTCTGATCTTCGACCATCTGACGCTTCAACCGGATCTCTCAACCGGATCCATTCATCGTTTCGTATGAAAAAAAAAAACGAATAATTAAAAAAAAAATCGTTTTTTCAACGTACCCCTTCGCACCCTAAAAGTTTCACTATACTCAACACTCGATGGGAGTGGTATTTTCCGAGATAAACCAGGTCTGAGATTGATTTGGGACACCCGGTGTATCCACGCATCATTTTGTGATTTCCTGGTTCATTTCAAAACTGTACATGTATACCTATACAGTTCTTTCATAGCAGATCTCCGTCGGGGGAGTCAAAGAAGCTTCTTCTTTCCTATCTCGTATTTTACCTTGCCGAATATGACTTCTGGTGCCATATCGAGTCTCGGGATGTCGGCGGAGCCGCTAATTTCAACGAGACGAATCATATTCGAGCCAACGACGCTCAAATTGTACTTTTGCTGGTGGATTCCAACGCTTGTAGGGGCGAAATGTACGTTGAATTTTCGGATTTCGTCGGGCGCTAGGATCCAGCGTGGCATCAGAGGCTCGTCCGTGACTGCAACTTTGAATCAATAAACACACAAGTCTCCCTCGCGGAGGATCGCGGTCGTCGCGAACTATGCGAGTATCAATATGAATACGAAGAAACTATAAAATTGACTACCTGCAGCAATGGATTTTGAATCCCCGCGCCGAATGTTACTCATGATATCAACATCTGAAGACGGAGTTTGCAGCGAAATCATGCGCGAATCGTATCCCTCTGCTACCGGTACTTGAATGACAGACGTCAGGGTATACGCATCTAAGCGGCAAAAGTGATTCGCGTCGGTGAAATATAATACTGGATGCGACTGTATCGCGTGTCGATTATTCGCCAATAATTGAGTACGAAATATTTACAAGAGTTCCACGTACCGCTTTGCGGCTCCAAGGGGCCGGCCGGCTTATGTTCAATTACAGAATACAATTTTGAATTTAGGCTTATCGTCGGTTGACTTTTGAGTGCTGAAACGAAACACAGCTGACCTAGTTATTCGTTCCAAGTTGTTACGTGCGAAATATTTCGAGTCAAGCTTTTCCAGGTAGACAGGTGCATGAGGAAAATCCATGGACTGGTCACAAATTAACCATACAAAACCGCACAGACGGTAGTATTCGTGTACTTTTGGAAAACCATACTTTTTACCGCGTATATGCGTGAATATACTTCATATTCCGCAAATGGGTCCGTATACTGTAAATAATGTTTGTCCACTGATACGAATCAGCCTGCAAGCGTTCGATTCCCGAACAAATCGATATCCCTCGTGGTAATTCACTCTCTTTGTCCTATCCCCCCTCGAAAACGCGCTTTTTTATGCATGCGCGAAGTACCCCCGAAGCGACCCCTTTCCGACCAGCGATTGTGATGATTCAACTCCAGGGCTTCAGTGACAGGAGTATACAAAAACCTACGCGCCGAGTGATGGCAGCCCATACAACATACGACCGTGTTTTTCAGTTAAAACCCGATACATACGCTATACCTGTACAGAAGATTCGCTGATACTTTCTCGTATTGGTGTTTCACCAGGTTGCGGCACCCCGCACGAGAGCGGAGTCCGGGACACTGCTGTGTACCGGGGTGTATTCGTATATATAAGGCATGGCATATCGTAAATACTAACATTACATACCACGGCACTACATATATCTACTGTCTTACGTTGAGTAATTTCATTGCACACATCACGACCCTTCGTCAATTGAGACACAACTGCGTCGTATACTCTGCTATCCCACGGATCTACCGGCGCCACATACCAGACGTCGATTCCTCTGCTCGCGTCCGTTCTCTGTAACATGGGACTGACAATGAAACGAATCGACACTGCCATCCTTACGTAATCCGTCATATTCTTTGATTCTTTCATACGAAATGTACGAAATACAACCATATAACCTGCATTTATATTGAGATCAAACATACCTCCGGAATATTGCCAATTACTCCGGCACTTTTCGGTGTTTCGGTCTCCGCAGTCGTTTCCTGCAACAAATCTCGTCGTAAAGCTATTTGTTTGCACGTGTTATATTAAGAGACCAAGCACCGACATGAGAGCCAGGATAATATTTATTCAACAAATCGGCACCCTCTTGCTTCAACGCCACAACGTCTGAGCTACCTGGACCCTGATTCTGGGAACGCATCTAGTCGTATCACCATTGGAATTCGTAGCTGGACCAACGAGGGGAGACCATTGAACGACGAAGCGGTTCATGCGCTCGTAATACTATTCGATGTCTCTTGGGAATCAGGGTCCTGCTGCGTAGATGCAAGCGTACCGATTCCTCACGAAAGCACGATATCGACATGTACAACGTATAGGAGGACTCGATGGGAAATTACAATACAAGTGGCTTCTTGGGGATCCCAATTGGCAAGTACGGGTAGCAAGGCGTCCAAACTTGTCCGATATGCGTCCACGAGTCTCGATATTGCGTTCAAATCCCCCGGCAATCGCTCCTTGTCGGTCCGATATCGTAGGCCCATACTTTCAGTCGTATCCCCATCGCGAATTCCTCCGTTGTTTTTCATGCTCTTTGTCGGTGTCAATTGCGTCTGTAATATTGACTCGCGTCCGATCGAGCTTACGGCCACAGACTTTATACTTGTCCATTGCTTCTTTACAGGGCTACTTGATTTTATATCATCCGTCGGTGCAGCTGCGACAGATGCCCGTGTTGGGGATTCGGGAGTCTATGTGAAACGGATTACAAAAGTTGATACGGGACCGGTGCAATGTGGACTGCAGCAGAGCCTAAAAGCAAGTGTTGCGCGAGTAAGGCACGTGTATCGAACACGATTTTTTGCCACGCCTGTACGGCAAGTTCCTTTGGAAATGCTCACTATTTTAGGATGAGACTTCGGTGAAATTTTGAAAATCGCTGTTAGAGGTCGTATGAAAAAATCCTTCCAACAGTTTTTAATAATGGTAGTATGGGCTGTGAAAAAATTTTTCAGTCTCCTGCGATGAAAGTGTATGCGCAAGGGACCTTGTGAAGAAGATTTTGCCTGCCGCTGCCAAAAATTTCTTGCGCATACACTTTCATCGCAGGAGGCTGAAAATTTTGTTCACAGCCCATACTACGATTATTGAAAAACTGATGGAAGGATTTTTTTTATACACCTCTTTTCAATATTGTAAGAATTAAAAAACCTATTTTTGGCAATAATTTCACCGAAGTCTCCCCTTCATATACTGGTAGCGGTGTACAACATTTATCATACACGATTCGCCGGAAAAAATTCTCGGCGTACGGTTCCATGCACGCGTAGCGAAAACCTTATTTCATTCACGAGCTGGTAATGACATACATATGGGGCATTCCATGTCAACTCGACCAATGATTTTCCCTCACCATTTTTGATTCGCTTCATAATTTTTTATACTATTCTCCGAACACAAAAAAGCTCTTCTGAATTTTTTCAGATTTTTCCCGCCGACCCTTATTTTTTTATGATTATTTAAACCTATCTCAAAAACGCATTTTTATTTAAATCTAAAAAAATTCTCAAAAATTTCATTTTCCATCTCGATCATTTTGACACCTGTCCGATGATGGGCCGATTTTTTTTTCCCTTCTTTTTAGCACTTTAAACATTTTGAACGAACAAAACGCCATATTTCAACGTTATGAAAATTCTAAAAAAAATCCCAAATACCCCGTGGTCGATTCTGAATCTAATACCTCTCGATTATTTTTTCCAACTGTCAAATATTCATGCATTCAGAATCGATCACGGGGTATTTGGGAATTTTTTTAGAATTTTCTTAACGTTGAAATATGGCGTTTTGTTCGTTCAAAATGTTTGAAGTGCTAAAAAGAAGGGGAAAAAAATCGGCCCATCATCGGACAGGTGTCAAAATGATCGAGATGGAAAATGAAATTTTTGAGAATTTTTTTAGATTTAAATAAAAATGCGTTTTTGAGATAGGTTTGAATAATCATAAAAAAATAAGGGTCGGCGGGAAAAATCTGAAAAAATTCAGAAGAGCTTTTTTGTGTTCGGAGAATAGTATAAAAAATTATGAAGCGAATCAAAAATGGTGAGGGAAAATCATTGGTCGAGTTGACATGGAATGCCCCATATATTATGAACAAGGCTGGCGAGACCCCGTGATGAAGATTCTGATAATCGACCCAAGATACACATGTGTATTATACAAATAATAATAAAAAATAAAATTATCGGTGGATCCCAAGTACTCATCGAATGAATTTAAAAAAAAAAAAGCAAAAACGTGTGGGTCTTCAATGAAAACTTGTACGGCATTTATTATAATACTTGAGCAGCGACGCATTGACTATCTCTCAATTATACATATTCATATAAAAAAAATAGCTACGAATAGCCAATTCCAGTAGCTGCGTATGTAAAAAAATAAAATACCGTACACTCTACATGCATACGGTGAGCAGAAAAAATGTAGGTTGCAATAGTGAATATAACACTGCAGCGTATGGTATGATGATTTGAAAATTTCATGTGAATAGCGTATTACGGCGGTTGGAATTACTTCTCTGTACGGCACCGCATCCGCCAATCGTTGATTGTAAATTAATCGCCGACGCGCACTGTTTTCTCTCTTAGCAGCCAGCGTGTTTGAAGCATAAAGCATTCTGTCATCTTCAGAAAGTTGGTCATAGTCCACCCGTGTCATTCGTTCGATACTGGCAAGCTTGTTCTGCAATTCTTCCGTTGCCTCGGTTTCTGCAGACTCAACGCCATATCATCGAAATTGCAATTGAATCTACTACAGCTACTTCTACTACTACTACTACTACTACTACTACTACTACTACTACTACTACTACTACTACTATTACTCGTAATAATCACATAATCCCATAATCTCATTCCAATCCATCATAAACGTAGTATCCTTCGACAGCTCACCTTCGGCTGTAGCGAGTCTTGCGATCTGATTTTGGCACAGGTCTAATGTATTGTAAAAAGTTACAAACAGCAGGTAACTCACATTACCCACTATACTCAACAGCATGACCAACATATCACGGTCATTTTTCACAAAGATGTTATCTATGGTTTGAACCGTGAATCCAGCCTGAAAATCTTGCATCGACAATCTGAAATAAAATCGTGGTATTGAAATCTACGGAACCTCTTTTTTCGTATTATTGGGACCAAAAGTGATCTAAAATTGAAAAACTTGCGTATTTTCGGCGACGTACTCGCGACTCAACAGTCTAGCACGTCCGTACGCCAATTTCTTTTGTTTTTTTTTTCATAAAAACCAGGGCCGAATTGTGTAAGGAATTACAAAATGTCAAAAGTATTCATAGAGAACACAATAGAAGTAGAATTTCATTGTCGAATTCGTAGTTCAGCTATGCTATAGTATAACTAAACATTGTAACCCAACTTGAAAATTAAACATTATAACGCTTTTGGTTGCCTTTCACCAATTTTCCGATCGTTTCTACAGACACAACACGAGCTCAGAATAATTGTGATCATTGTCCTAGTATTTTTCGTACCACAAATGCCAAATTTTCATTCCGATCCGTCATTTTCGCATTTTTGTCGCATGTTCCCCATGCTGACAACGGTATAGAATACCTATTGTATAGGTGTAATATACCTATATATACCCATATGTATAGATGCGGCCGCTATATGTATTAGTCAACCGCCACCCACTACTGATCTTTGCATTCCGATAGATGGATATCGCCAATCAATTGAATAAAATCTGGGCCGCAGATAGCCACGAATACTACTACGATCTGCTCATTACAGAGAATAAACTCTCGAGCTTTCCACGACCCACGTATGTAGCTTGAGCTTGTACCTCCGTTTAGTCATACATAGTAGCGTACCTCTGCTTCAAAGCTTCGCATATCAATTCAGCACCGATACCAAGAAAAGTGCCTCCGGCTTCTGACTTTTTAATGCCCGTGAGGCCACCTCTTCCGCTGGCTTTCTCACTTGTGGCATCCCGATGCAACTTGCGTGAATTATGTTGTTCTCTTGTCACCGACGTCATCATTTCTTGTAAAAGCAATATTGACTGAATTTTAGCCTCGTACACGTCCAAAGCATCCATTGATTCAAGGTCATCTGGGGAATAACGCCACCCTCGAGATAATGAATTGCGAATTATGAAGACTGCATTTGGACAGGTAGCTATCGGTAGGTATGTTTCTAGTGCCAGTTATGAGATGTAAGTAGCGAACCGAGTTTCGGTATGTTCTTGAATCCTTCGACAGCTGCGTCCAGTTCAATTCCGTCCAGCCTTACTTTTCCTCTATGGGGATAACAGCTGTTTATAAATCAATGTCAACTCACATCCGCATACATATGGGTACATGCGTGTACATCTGTGTCACTGTCGTAAGCACATAGGTTACATAAGTTACATTACATCTGCCTACCTGTAAGGCTCTGAATCCGACAGTAACTTGAAATAGTTTTTGTCCACGATCTCTCGTAATTCCATTGAACAGGCGCTCTGACCCGAAGCGATTGTTTCTGTTATCGCATTGTTGATATTTAAAACCGGGACTCTGATCATTTTTCCAATACGACACGCGGCTTGTTGATATTCTGAAAAATGATGAGCCTATCATTCCTTACTCTATATATAAGCGTGCAAGTTTCCACTGAAAAAAATATCGTCAAAAGAGCAATAAAATTTTGTTTGAATCAACAAATTGTATTTGATTTAATGATATTTTAGTTGACCCAAGTACATATTCACTTGGATGAAATGCAATTTCCTTGCTACTGATGATATTTATTCCAACGTATACATATAGGCTGGAACCCTGTGTTTGAGCCGCTGTCGATCCACCCAAGTCCATATTTTGAGATTATTGCAAAATCGGGTCTCTTTTTCATGCTCAGCAAAGTGCTTTTTCATGCTCAGTTTTCTTTTTAAACTGCTCAGCAAAAGAGAAGATGTCGCGGTAGAGATGTCACGAGATTTATTTGATTTTTTTTTCGCCGGTTGTCTCGGTCTTTATAATTTTATTTATAACTTTATTCAGGTGCGTCACCCTTCGACTCTGTCGACTACAAACAATTTCCATATAAGTTCCCTACCCGTGTCATAAAATGTTCCAGCTCGTAAACTTCTCAAGATTGATTATCCAGCCATCCAGGTGATCACTGACAACTATTGTAATTATACTCTGTGTTTCGGTGTCATAATATACCTGTGAATGGGGCACCGTGAAAAATAATACAGGGCCGCCACACCGGGGTCACATCGTCAATCAAGGGCGATTCCGATTCAATATCTTGAAACACTTCTTTCATGGGATTTTTCATGGTTGCTGGAAAATTTTCCTTGTTGCGAAGCTCGTCGATGTAACCTGCAGCCGGAAGTATATAATATTTAGGAGAGCCATCGTGAAATGTTGAATCCAAACGATCGAGGTCCAAAAGATATGCCGGGTAGCTTCGATGAGAGAACACAATTTGAAACAATATGAAGAATTATTCTAAACAAACGTGGAATCAGCGGTCATGTATTACTAGCTGGCGCTACTGTCGGTACGGGTGTAGGTGATACTATGTAAAGTGCAGTGAATTGTAAAATTTACGGTGCAGCAGAGCTTCAAATCTATCGGGATCTTCGACGGACGAGTCTGGACATTCTTCCGTCGCCGCATCCCGCAGAGACGAATCGTAAACCATGCCTCGGCCAATTGATGCGTCGGTTGAGAAACGTTCTGACGGTACCTTCTCGCCCGACGACCGTTCCCGAGCAATGCCAATATTATTGTCAATTTCTTCGCCACCATCCATATCCGCACCTTTTTCGTCTTCCGGTGCATCGTCGTTTTCCTCTTCCGATTTCGCTTCTAATGGCAATAGAGTCATAAACTGTACGATATAGCTCTTCGGTGCAGACTCTACATTGCTACTCAACGTCCGTTCGCGTACTAAGTTTATATTTTGGTATAAATTATTCTTTTCATTTTCATTTATGTAACGCGCGGGGTTATTTCACGAGTCAATGACCCTAATATGTATAATCGACAACTATACCGAATTTTTTCTGGAAAACGTGTCACGGTGATTACCTAACTTTCAGTCCTTCGAGCTCGCTCGAATCTGAAAATTAGTTTCCGTTTGAAATGGCACGCGAAATTCCGCCGTGATTCTTTCGCGTTAGACACCTGCAAAGACTGGAATGTTTCTAAATATCCGAGTCTCCGTCAACGGCGAGTGCCGCATCGGGGGTTGAAATGTATCCTTCGGTACAGAGCCCTCTTTCGCGGCCGAAACGTTGAATGAAAGAATTTGATTGAGTCATATATATATTGCCTGCACTTTGTACCTGATTTACGGACCGTCAACACCGCCATCATTTCCTCGCACAAAGTCCGGTAAAAGTCGTAGATTCTGGGTGATAGTTTGTCACCGGGACAACGGGGCGGAAACAATATTTCATCGGCGCCGTAGTAGTGCGTCAATATCCGCACCGCACGTTCCTCCTCGTCGAAATTTCTGTAAAATCGGTTTACCCTATAATCCGACTGGAAATTAGTACCTACAAGCATGCCCGTGTAACGCAATATTCCACACAGGCGTGAGCAGGCTCAAGTATTGAGTAGTATCGTCTGATCAGGCCCCGATGATGCAACCTCGCGTCACATCGGACACCTGTCAGGCCGGGCCTAACGACCGACTCAACCGGCAGCTTCGGCCCTGATTAAATTATTCTAGTCGAGAATATATGGTATAATACACGTATACCCCGAGCTCAAACCTCGCAACGCGGATCTGGACGCAACTGTCACGTCCAAAAAGTAGTATTATAGGATTTCACTTGCGGTTCTTTGATTTATTTAATCATTCCAAAGGTTTTTGGAGGCACGTATAAACTCACGTGTCAAAGTTACGCCAGAATAGCTCCACAGGATGCGGACCAATATTTTTCACCGCAAATGTTTTCACCTGCGGCTGGGCGTACGGTACAGCGGTTCCGAACCTCAGCAAATCCTCGTCAACGCGCAACTCTGGCACGGTTCCTCTACCCGACATCGATACGAGAATAGGAAATATGCTCTGACGAACTGTTATTCTCAACTGCCCTGCCCAATATTTCTGAAAAACGATATCGGAATACTTTAACAGGTGGTCCGATCCACTACTGCAATCGAACTTATCGACTCACCGCGAACGTACTGTGCAGTTCTGAGGAAATAAAACGGACCCTCAACCCAGGTCTTGGTCATACCCACCCGCGGGTCTTGGTATCCGTTACATTTCCTCAGAACCGCACGTACTGTGATTTATAAAGCAAACGAGACGTTTTTATAAAATACTCACAGCTTTTTTAGGTTTAAAGTATATGTTTATGACGCCTTCGTGACCCGGTAGAAGCGGTAGAAGCGTGTCTGTGGTATTCTGCAGAAAAAACGGTCCAATTTGATCTTTGGACCGGCAATTATCCTCGCAACAAATTGTCGCATCCCATTCGCACGGTACCCAGCCCCTACGATTACCGTATCAAATGGATTATTCTTGCAACTATTATTTAACTCTATGGTTTTTCAATGCGAGAATGGAAAATGCGCGTAACGAGTTTCAAATTGAAAATTAAAGTTTTTATGATTTAGATCGAGCTTATTATGGTCGGGCTTATTCGGCATAAGTGCAATGATAAGGTTCCGGCACACTTGGGCCAATAAATATCGATCCGCCGCCTTTCGTTATGCAATGGAAATTGGTCCGAGGGAACAATTCCGACAAGAATATTTTGGTCCCAAACTTTTTCGTCCAATGGTTATACTATTTTGTCCAAAAATAATTTTTCATCCCGTGATTATTGCTTCCAAAAACTTGCCCATCCCATAGTGGTTTTGTCCGAAAACTTTTTCCTCCGAACACACGCGACCCGTTTAGTTGTCGCGTTGGCTTGAATATACTATACTGTAGCGGCATTATCGATCGTATTATTAAGGGGAGGCTCTACTCGATTATGTCCGACTTACCGACATAAGTGGGCGTGTCGCTTATTTCGATGAAAATTGAAGTCTACGGGCCTAAATCGCAAAAAAAAAAAAAAAAGGGCTCTGTCGCGGATCGCTACGTGCAATTACGAACCTAAATATGTCAAAACCTTTGTGTTTTGTGCGGAAACAAAGTAATGGCATTGTTATTACGAAAATGTGACAGTTGGGCGACGACGCCAATTGACACATTTTCGTAAAAAATGCCATTACTTTGTTTCCACACAAAACAAAAAGGTTTTGACATATTTAGGTTCGGAATTGCACGTAGCGATCCGCGACAGAGCCATTTTTTGCGATTTAGGCCCGTAGACTTAAATTTTCATCGAAATAAGCGACACGCCCACTTATGTCGGTAAGTCGGTCATAATCGAGTAGAGCCTCCCCTTAATAGAATAGGGCTTCGGACGAAGGAGAACATTAGTCGAGTAGGGTTTGGGACGAAAGACTACTTGGCCAAATAACCAGAAAAGGGCCTTGCACTGAACAGCCATGGGACGAATAGGATTTCGGACGTGTGAATATATTGAACCATTGTGTGGAAAGAGTTCGAACGAAGCATACCCAACCCGGGTCTACTTGGCCCGATGGGAATCAAAATTTCCGCACATCTCGCGATCCTCGACAAATGAATCTGGAGATTCGGGGTTGTAGACATGGTGATGTTGGAAATTTGAAGAAAGAAACAGTCCAAACGAATTTTCCATTCCACAGAATAATATACGCGTGATCGGGTAAGGCGAGGCTGATCGAGCCTCGGGTAATTTACTCGTTGCGCAGGATAATAGGCATCAGCACGCAGTTGCCGACCGCTACATCTTTGAACGACGCGTGTACGGTGTCGGCGGTGAGGAATGGATACGTAGCTACGGCTCGCACGGAGATCGGGATCGTGTACCCGTCCGTCACCTAATAGTTGTACAATATTTGACCCATTTTTATTTCTAGTAACCATGTATCGTTGCGAGTTCACCATTCGCGGTGTATATTGAATTATACCTCCAAGTGAATTGTATGCTCAACGTCGGTTCGTTTTTCAGTGTACGTGGATCGAGTGGGACGAAACGTAACGCTCAACGGCGTCGATTCGCCAGCGGGTAGATCATGCCTGCGATGAAAGTGCACGTCGATACCCAGATTTTTGCGAGCACTAGCTTTTCTCACGCAAACGTCGATCGGGGTCGGACCGTAATTGATTAGCATTGCCGAATATCTGCCGACCCGTTCGATTATAACGTAACCAAAGTCTGCAAATTCACAAGCATGCGTAAATAATAATGCACTGCAGTTGATCTTCCACCTGATAATATCAATTCCGTCAAGGTACATATTCTGTGACGAATGGAAGATATAAATACGGATCTATACATAAGAAGATTGGCTGCTGAAACAAAAACGTGGATGACTCGAAAACGTGAGGTTTTTATCGACGTGAAATACGATTTGTCGTCAAATTTCGACAAGGTCGGAGTTGAAATATACAAATATCGAAATGGTGAATAATATGATTGAAAATATTTTCGCAAAATATGAACATGTCCCATCTGATTGTGAAACGTTTGCGAATAGCACTGAAAAACTTGACAAGCATTCACACAGCTCTACACTACGTCTTCGGCTGAGATGTTTAAATTTTCAGGATATCTAGTTCCTGGGGTGCTGATTAATAGATATGTACGCGATGCTCACAAAATGTACAGCGCTGTGTGGTGGCGCTAGTCCGAACTATTCAAAAGAGTCCCTGTTTTAGGTGTAAAATTCACGTGAAATGTTGATTCTTGCATGAATTCCAGTATTTCCAATAGAATATAATGAAGTTTTCCGTCGTAAACAACTATTACGGGATATTACGAATATGCATGACAAACAACGTACGAATCCGACGCCCATAATTTCCTTTGAAGGATAATTTGATCGCAAGTGGTTGATTTCAGCTAAAAAGTTTCAGGAAAATCGAAGGTGCCCAAATAAATGAAATATTTATTTTTTCTCTATTATCAAAAAATATCTCAGAAATGTGTAGTTGGCAAAAATGTTGCAATTGTTTTTCAAAAAGCTCGGACTTTTTTGCACATTTCGACGGGTCCAAATGAAATAAGGGTATCTCGCCGGGCGGGATAGAACGAGTGTATCTCGCCGGGCGAGATAGAACAAGTGTATTTCGGTGGGCCGAATAGAACAAGTGTATCTCGCCGGGCGGGATAGAACAAGTGTATCTCGCCGAAAAGTCAGAATAAGGCTAACTCGCCGGTCAGGCAAGAACAAGGGTAACTCGGCCGACCGGCTAGAACAAGGCTAACTCGCCAGTCAGACTAGAACAAGGGTAACTCGCCCGTCGGACTAGAACAAAGCTATACACGGGAAAAAAATATGTAATTTCTACGTCTTCGGTAGTAATTATTTGGACTGCATCTTTTTGGAGTTAAATCTACAGCAATTGCGTTAAGGTTTATCAATGGGATTAATAAACCTTAACGCAATTGCTGTAGATTAACTCCAAAAAGATGCTGTCCAAATAATTACTACCGAAGACGTAGAAATTACATCTTTTTTTCCCCCGAGAACTGTTACTGTTGAGTAATAACAGAGGTATTCATACCAAACAGATGGTTGATGATAGTAAATCAGCAGGTTGTTGTCATGACTGTGTGAGCTGATGGACATCATACAAAGATTGTTAATAGCACATATTGTGGTAAAATGTTTCTAATAAAGGGAAAAGTCGACCATGAATACGATTTTTTAACGACAAGGCAGCTCGTGCTGAATAATTGGATTCCTGGAACAAGTAAGATGGCTAATAACGTATGATAGGACGTTCCTAATGAACCAAAATGTGAATAATAAAATGTAAAATTTTTTTAAAGACACAGAATTTCGACAATACATGATTAAAAATGTTGATTGAGAGAATTATTGTTGATAAATGATGAGATGTGTATAACTCCAAACTTTGTTGAAACATACTAAAATATTGGGGTAGCAAAAAAGATTGTTCATTTCAACTTCTGCCAGCTTACGCTTCGATGATTACTCGAGTTTCAATACGCAGATTTCGTGAAGAGAAGTTATTGTGGGCCCGTTGGGCCCCAGGGAAAAACCCGGGCTGTCGAGTTACACGGAAAAAAAAAGATGTAAAATCTACATCTTCGGTAATTATCTGGACAGCATCTTTTTGGAGTTAAATCTACAGCAATTGCGTTAAGGTTTATCAATGGGATTAATAAACCTTAACGCAATTGCTGTAGATTTAACTCCAACAAGATGCTGTCCAAATAATTACTACCGAAGACGTAGAAATTACATTTTTTTTCCCGTGTATAGCCTTGTTCAAGTCCGACGGGCCAGTTACCCTTGTTCTAGCCGGTCGGCCGAGTTACCCTTGTTCTAGCCTGACCGGCAAGTTAACCTTGTTCTAGCCGGTCGGCCGAGTTACCCTTGTTCTTGCCTGACCGGCGAGTTAGCCTTATTCTGACTTTTCGGCGAGATACACTTGTTCTATCCCACCTGGCGAGATACACTTCTTCTATCTGGCCCGGCGAGATACACTTGTTCTATTCGGCCTACCGAAATACACTTGTTCTATCTCGCCCGGCGAGATACACTCGTTCTATCCCGCCCGGCGAGATACCCTTATTTCATTTGGACCCGTCGATTTGATGTCCCCATCATTTAAAAAAAAAAGTCGACGCTTTTGAAGAGCCAGTTGAAAAAAGTCCGTTTGCAAAAAGTTTGGGAAATTGTAAATGCAAAAAAAAAAGGAAAGGTGGCTTAATCATAAGATGGCCGAACACGTGTTCACTTTTTTCGATGGATGAATTGAGAAAAAAAATTACATCGAGATCTGTATCGGTGACTTTCATCGATTAGGTGAAATGACATTGGAACCCGGAGTCCAGCCTTATATACCAGAGTATTTAATTTATTCTATAACTGCACTGAAATTATCAATTACAATTTGGACACATCTGTTAACTCATAATAAGTGTGTTCACGCGTGTAGTATGCGAATGAGGAGTTTGTAGGTCAGCCCCAAACGGGCGCTTGTAGGACTGTATTGCTGGAAAGCTGTGTAATAGGGACTGTGCTTGTACGGTGCTGATAGGGGGCGCCACAGCACAAGCACTTAAGGCCCCCCTGATGATTTCCCGAATCCTAATCAAAGTTTGGTCAGGCTTACCACAACCTGATCAGACATAGGGCATATTATATTGAATTTCTACTCGGGTATAAATGTGAATCCATATAGGTACAATACCAATGGTGTATTCCGGAACGAAAAGCGAACATGTTGTCTTGATCGCGCATCGGTGCTCGGCGGCAAGTATGTACGGATTTTCACGCAGATGGCCGGTTATGACCACCCTTTCGACTGCCATCTCCACGTCCATCGCGCTCGGAAGTATCTGGCCATGAGATACTATCTCCCACCCGGTCGCTAAATAATTATTCGTAAATTGTCAGAGATTATGCCGCGTCAATGAATCACTTCGATGTATCTCCAACGTGGGAACAAAGGGTCACCCGTGCACGTGATACCCATTTCCATTCCGCACACATTTTTATTTCCGATTCATTTCCGCGTCACGTCCGTCGGGCGGTGAACAGAAATTTGTAGGCTACCAAACGCTATTGCACAGTCGGACACCGCGTATTTGTCCTTTGCGTATTCCGGTGCTTTATGGATTTCAAGTTGCCTGCTCGGCATAGCTATACGTATCCGCTCACGGTAGTCGCGTGTACACAAAGCACCTTGGTCCCGACGACTTTATATACACGGGGTTCGACTGTAACGTAGTATGTGTAATCGTCACACGTTAGCTGACCTGCGAGACGTTCGATCTCGCGTCTCGGTATCTGGCGACACCGGAGAATGTAATCGTCGGCTGTAGGTACAATCCCATCTTTATAGGCGGCCAAACTTTGAGCCTGCGTTTGAATGAAATACACCGATTATCATACCAGGTAAACGCGACATCTGCACAATAAAATTGTTGAATTTACTTGAGTCAAAAGCGGAGTGGTCAGACTGCCAAGCGCGTGATAGAAAACTTGAACGGGCAACCGCTCGAACGCTTGCGACCGAGGTGCGGTCAGGTAAACTTGCGACAACGATCCGTACCCTTTGACACGGATGGAAACGAGTGCGCGGCGGGCGATCTACGATCAATCTTGAACTCGTCAACGCGTCAAGTATTCATTCATTTACAGCGATATATTGCTAGAAATTATATTGTGTAACTGCGTATGCAATGTATTTGTGTACTACCTCCAGATCGAATTGTTTGTGAAACTCTCCGGGCGTGTCCAGGTAGCAAGCGACGTCCAAGTGAGTTTTTGACATGGGCTCGACCATCCCGCATCTCGGCGCCACCCCCAACCGGACAGATGCCGAAATTTCGTCCGTTCGTCTGGTTTCGTTCGGCTGGGACCGTTCGGATACGAGGTGCGTTTCGAAGCCGAATCCGACGATACCGCGATTCGCAATGGTCAACGTTGAGTGGCATGTCTTGCCGATAGGCTTATTGTGGAAAACATGAGAATTCAAGAAGACGCATCAACTTTATCTGAGAGCGATGATTCCCGCGACAAAAAAGGATGACAATTTTTAGCTGGCGCTGATAATCCATCGATAGACTTAATGTGATTCGTGGACTTTGTCTAAAATGAGGAAAAATATTTCGTCCCCGGGAAAAAATCGAGTAGATCTATGTAGATCTCAATGCTTTAGATCTACGTAGATCTAAATTTTGGAATAGATCTAATGAGATCTACGTAGATCTTATGAGATCTCAAGAGATCTACGTAGATCTAATTTTTACGTCATTGTCAATTCCGGAAATGAATTGAAAAAACATTGATTAATTGCATAACTATAATGAAAAAATACTCACTATCGTCATAAAATAAGAAATCGTGAATACGAGTAAGGAAAAAAAATTAAAAAAAAAAAAAATGTGAAAATCGAACAAATCGGAATCGAACCCTGGAACTTCGGATTACCAAACCTGTACCGTACTAGATGAGCTAAGGCGCCTTCTGAAAGTACGTGCGTTTCTGGCATACTTATGGTCCAATCAGTCCAGACAGACTTGAAATATTTCCAAATACGGTACCAGAACTACTCAGATCCGAGTAGATCTACTTGGCTTCAATGAGCAACAACGTTTTGCTGCAATTATTCCATCTACTCATCTCAGATCTACCTAGATCGAAAGTAGATCTACCTAGATCTAAAGTAGATCTAACGATATCTGGGTGGATATACATAGATCTAAGAAGCATGGGCATTCGAACATGACAGTATATCAATTCGAAGCTACGTAGATCTACGAAAATCTTTGGAGATCTAGGTAGATCTAGGTAGATCTAAGATTTCCCAAAATTTAGATCTACTTAGATCTACTTAGATCTAAATTCGATCTCCGGAGATGCGAATTAGATCTAAACCATTTTTTCCCGGGTCGAATCGAATGCGCGGTTACGAGGAGCCGGTGTTTATTTCAATGGATGTCAATGGATCGTCATTTGCCGCAAATGAATATTTATGTCACCACCTGTAATCGCGGTTTTTGGTCAATGCAACAAGACTTTTCCCCGAGTAGGTACGCAAGTGTACATAGGTATGCAGCTTTCAAATGTAATACCGTACCGCACAGTATAGGCTGGTGGCCTCAATAGGGTATAACTGAATCCCGTGTGAAATGTGAAATGGAACACGTGTGCGTATACGGAACTGCACACATTCGCTCTCAGCGAACGTAAAATAGGTTTACCTATAGATTCAAAAGCATGTGAGCACATGTTGTGGTACCTGATGATGAAAATCAATACATTTCTCATCAATCGAGTAACGTATCGTGTCGGCGAAAGCTCGCACGTGCGTCGTTTCGGTAGGTCCAGATTCTACGCGGCAAGCGAGTTTCGCATCAATTTTCATACGCCGCGGAGCGTCTAATACAAGGTATGCGTATTGCGACGAATACGGCAATACGGTCCCTCGCCCGGGCACCACGTCGAGAATCTAGAATCGGACCACCAATTTTCATTATTTTCAACAGCTTGTCCTCTGCAGATCTCAATGATGGCGGTGTCTGGATAACGAACCTGGGTGACAGACTTTCCGCAGAGGTGCGAACGATCGTCCGTTGCGGGGGCTCGCGGGTCTCTGAGTGCAAGTATCTCTGAGTCTGTCGGCAAATATTTTCCCACCATGGCAAGTATCGGTTCTTGGATCCTACTCCATTCCGCAACTCGGACCAAACTGGACCGGTTGATTGCTTCTTTGGCGAATTTCTGTCCCACCGGCGAGCCGATAACCGAATCGCCTCTGTCCCCTGCATCACCTGTTATTTCGCCAATAATGCATAACAAATCACTCTTGCAATGTGTATACATAGGATTGATCAATACGGTGAAACAACAAAATGCCCAGAGTGCAACTATGGGACCTTTGGAATCAGAGAAACAAGACCATCTCCATAATTCGATTATTTTTCGTTAATTGGACTTGATGGCTCTCCGAAGATAAGATATAGGGTCCAAGTATACCGCGAATAAAAATATCCCTTCTGAATAACTCGACACACTGTACATTATTCTACGCGCAATCCTACTATTTTCCGTGCTGCGTTGATTCGTGAACGCGTTACGTGGGCGTCGGTCACTCGCGGAAGAAATGCCCGAAATCTGTAGGCTGCAAATAATCAATAATTACCATTCGATACTGCAACTGGTGAAGATAATGTGAACCGGTCGCGATCACGGATAGACGTTAGTTCCGCGATTTCTTCTACCGTTACGCCGTCGTCGTCGTCGTCTCCTGCCTTTGCCTTTTCTCCTCCTTCTCGTTCTTCACTTATCTCCACTTCTTCACTTTTCACGTCATCGTCGGAACCATCGGTAGGGGAGAGATTCTTCGCTCAGTCACCGGATGGAAAATTCAAACATGTAGCCCAACGAATAATGTGAGAACGAACATACAAGTAGATGCAAAGACGTTTACATGCAAAAAATGATACGGTTTCTGAAGGTGGTCTGCTCGTTGTATCAATTACGCATCGCAGGCTGTGACGGGAAAATATATGTATATACAGGGTGTTCATGATAACTTTGGCAAAAATTATAGGGTGGGTAGAGGACCCAAAATCAAGGATTTTGAGTATTCGAACCCATGTCTGGAAATGTTCCCATACAGAGCTATGGCCATTTTTCGATTTTGGTTTGCGCGCCTGTTGTATACTCGAAATTCGCCTCTATCAGGTGTGTCGCGTGTAAAGGAGATAACAGTCATAAAAATGGCAAGTTTTGCGTCTACATGGTGCGGTCTTAATAACATAAACAACGGAAAACAAAACAAAAACATAATGATTTTGCACTCAATTCAACAAAAACATCATAATTTTTGTACTAAACTTAAAAAAAAAAAAACATCTCAAGGTTTCATGAAACTTAACAACAGAAACTGAAAAACGGAAAACAAAACAAACACATAATAATTTTTTGCTCAACTAAACAAAATTATGATGTTTTTGTCTCAATAACATAAACAACGGAAAACAAAACAAAAACATCATAATTTATTACCAAACTTAACAAAAACATCATAATTTTGTTGAGTTTAGTAAAAAACATCATAATTTCGTTGAGTTTAGTAAAAAATTATTATGTTTTTGTTTTGTTTTCCGTTGTTTATGTTATTAAGACTCCACCATGTAGACGCAAAACTTGCCATTTTTATGACTGTTATCTCCTTTACACGCGACACACCTGATAGAGGCGAGTTTCGAGTACGCAACAGGAGCGCAAACCAAAATCGAAAAATGGCCATAGTTCTGTATGGGTACATTTCCGGACATGGGTTCCAATACTCAAAATCCTTGTTTTTGGGTCCTCTACCCACCCTGTAATTTTTGCCAAAGTTATCATGAACACCCTGTATACGTCTATTCGAAATCTCGGCGGGGGCGTGGCTGAAGGAACGCTACCAGACCGATCAATTTTCAGTTCAAGTTGCGCAACTTTACAAAAAAAATCGTTTGAGTTCACCGGCACACCAATTCGAAACAAAGGTATTGTTGGAGGTTTTAAGAAATGTGACAGCAAAGTTCAATTTCCGATTACTTTTGATCGAGTTTTTCGGCGTTTAGCCTTGATTACCAATTCATCGCAGCGTATATGCTCTTCTGAGGCGAGAGTGGAATCGAAATTCGAAAAATCAAAAAAAAATTAAATAAACAATTAATCGACGGCTCCGTATACCTGATTCGATGAAAATGTCTGAAAATCGGTTAGTCGCGAATAACGTTTCACGATAATCCCGTCAAGAGTGGTGGCAATTTGAGGGTTTTTCGGGCTCGGTCGGTTCAATCAGGCGTAGCTCCGCAAAAGCTAATCCCACAGGGCTATTTAGAAACGCATTTCAAATCCGAACATATTTTCCAACTTTCAGTCGAAATGGATTCTGGAAAAACAATCTCAGCCCCGTGAGAGCTGGTGTTGAAATTGACGTGTAAACGTAGATTTGCGCAACAATCGCTTCGGAGCGGCGCAAATTTAAAAAAAATCTATTTATTGGAGGTGAAAGGAACGCTTCGCCTCGCTCTTCCGACACGACCGCTCGATCAAGCATTTGAAAGTTGATCATTATTTTTCGGTGCGTTATCGGGTGTCGCTTTCATTCTTTTGAGGATTGTACGTATATTATGAATATAGTGCTTATGTTGGAGAGAACCTGTGCGCGTTAGTTCGAATTCGTCTACCAGATGTCATATCGACCGACTCGGATTCCCAATAGTAGTATCATTGTGGTACGTATCGTACAATGACGTAGCCGGCCGTTCCATACAGTTGCACGCGCGTATGATATAGAAACTATACACCAAGTATTCGTGGGTGAGAAAATTACTTGTAGGTACGGCATATCAACAGCGAGCCACTCGAAACAATAACGGACCGGGAGACGTCCCGTGTTGACGAGGCAAAGTGTCAGATACGCGCAAGTCCCCGCTTCGCAGTTGAGAGTGACGGACTCCGTCGGCAAGATTGAAATATTTGGATAGTTCACTTCAGCGAGACACTTGATTTTATCCTGGTGGGACAAAATTTCGAAGTCGAATAAATCTTTCTTGTCGCGGAACGAATCTCGTTCAGATTCTATTTCTCACTTGAGAAGAAAAGTGATCCTTCTCAAGTGAGGAAGATTGACTTGCGAACGAACCTTTGTTCCGTGCGCCTCGTACTCAAATGTCAGAACCCCTCGGAATGTTTTCGAGTACAGGTTAGACGCGTCGATAGCCTTGGTATTGAACCCGATGCGGATGGTAACTTCAACGTCGTCTTCTAAAAGCAACAGTCTTCTTTGCCGGAACTCGACGCTTCCGTCATCTGCGATTATTTCGAATGGTGTATCGATAGTCACGAGTGCTCTTAAATCCAGTCGCGACCGGTTGACCACAAACAACGTATCTGAAGGTTGAAATACCTATACATTTTTATTTGAAAATTGAAAATTCACAATCCGTTATCAAAGACTAAAATTTTATACCGCAGACGTCAGATGGATCAGATGCTCCTTCGTATGCTACTCTCTGGGCCCTAGGTAGGGTAATGTATACACACTGTACGTACATATACATATGTATAACTCGTCTAATGCACCAATTTAAAGAGAGTAAGCTAAAGATGTTGCGGTAATTATAAATGTGCACATTTACGTTTGACGAGTGATCTCGAGAAATTCATTCACACAGTTGAAATAGTAACAGACAATTGAGGTACCCCGACAGAGAACGATAGCGACGACGAACCTGTTAGCTGCGTATCGACCTCACAAACTCCCGCGTCATATCGGAACGTCAACTTTTCTTTGCTGAATACGATATTCGGTTCTGTGAACGTCGCTGTGAAAAGACTCGTACCCAACACGTGTCGCTTCCCCAGTCCTTCGATCAGCCCGTGAAGGTACCACTGTTCGGTAAGCAACCCGTTTCTGTGACATGGGATCAGTTTCTCGTGTAAGTAGGATTCGACATAAATTGTGTGTGACCATGGCATTAGCTATTGGTTCTACATTGCCGAATCAGAGTACACAAGAATGAGAGAATATGACAAAAAATTCAATTTCACGATAATTTTCGGAAATACAGACAGATTGCCGGCAGCTAGATGGTTCGTCAATGTTCATAACAATATTATGACTCACACTCCCCAGCGTATCTTGCAATGAACAACGACCCCGGTGCCGGGCGGCAGTTCGGCGACATGCGGATCGATGGTGAACTTGTCCCTGAACAAACAATTATGAAATTCGAAAGATAGAAACTGACAGAGATGGCAGTCGGGCGACTCACTGTTGTCTTTCACGTGCCCCGCTTGGTTGAGGAAGTTGCAGCTCCGCTGAAGTCGACCAAGTCAACCGATGATGTCGCGTACCCTTGTTTACCACCGTTATTGGAATACTTATGTCTTGTTCTCTGCAAAGAAATGACCGAAACTTGTCTTTAAAGTCTCGTTTTTTTTTTTTTTCGTAAGTTCAGTCCAGTCCCTGGAGTCATTATTTAATTGTTCTTTTTTCAGGCACTCGGTATCATATACCACGATCAATGATTGAATTATTTCCATTTCCCATGTAATATCTAATACCTGAAGAGAAGACCCATGTCGAATACAGGTATCATCGTCGGGACGAGATGAATACTGATGCCGATTCCGACGGCCGTAAGTGAGCACGTGACGGCTCTGCCGTGCATTATTTTTACGTCGACACGGTCTGAATATTTCCCCGTGTCACACAGATGAACGGTTAGTTCCAATTGCAATGACTCGTTTGCCTCCAATGCACCAGATGCTGGACTCACTGTCCATGGTGAAGGTGTCTTATGCTTTAAAAAGTCATCGTAATAATTGCTCACATTTCACCTACAGCTTTGATGATGATTCAAAAGCGATAAGGGCGCAACAGAGACGGAGCAAGATTCGGTGCTTCTGTGACTAATGGTGAAGATACTTTTGGCGATCATGTATCATTTATATCGTACGGACATACACGATAATGCAATACCAGCCATATTGGGTGTACCGAAATACAGATATACTCACGAGACTGGCAACGAATCGCGCCGGAATGGGTGAGTCGTTGCATAAAGTGATCTTCGATTTGATTTGTTCGAGAAGCGGCACGTCTCCCCAGTTCAGACTAGTCGGCTGTACGGTGACAATGGGACCCTGCCCGTTACATATCAATGAACAACACGGTGCACGACTTCGATCGCCGAAGGCAAGTAAACTGCAAGAAATTGCCATAGTTGCGTATAATAGCTTATCGGCGATCATGCGGGTGCAATGGTATATCTTGGCGAGTATTCACCTCAACTGAACTCTTTGTCGATCCAATTCTGTTGTCATAATTTCCAAAGATATTGATTTTGATTCGTTCGGCTTCAAATGTCCTTCGTTTGACGATAAAGAGTACATCACGGTCGAGTTCAGCGTTACCTGATTTAAAAAAAGTGGTGTGCTTTGGTTACGCCGTTCGCAACAACAACAACTGCATCATTTGGGCTGAACGGTGTTCGTAAAATTGCACGCAATGGAACTTGTGGTCATAGTAGTGGGGCCTTTGGTATAAGATTTACCGATTGCGGCGGAAGATAAAAGTATCCTTCAACGTCAGACTTATTCTCAACGTTTATGATCCTCGTATACGGGAAATTGATGAAGCAGAATCTGATGAGAATTTCGCATGGACTCACGACCAAAGATGCCACTTTGCCGGTGAACGTTATCGGCAACGTTACCGGCTCCGAGTCAGTGTCCCACATATCCGCCCTGAGGGCAGTCTGAGCCGACCTGACTAGGTTCGGTGTGTACGATATCTGTAACATCGTTTATGTACTATACCTACCCCTGCCATACCCGTACGCGTATTCCACATACACGAATAATGGAACGAGTTTGTGACTTTGTGTAATGTAACGAGACGTACGTACTTTGATTCGTTGGAAGCTGCGGGAAGCAACAACGCCTTCGCAGGGTGTCAGCTTGAATTCCTTCGGATTGCTGACGAGGTTCGGTTTGGTTACGCTACGGGCGAACTCTTCGTACGTCAATGCCGGCTGCGTGCCGTCTTGCGTTATAGCGAGCCGAAATGTTACCGGCACGAGCGAAGAGTTGTGGAGACAGACGTCGTGCTTTGCTGTGAACCCTTGATTGAACATAACTAATGAGGTTCCAAACATCCAATCAATGTTTCCAAATAGCAATCGACCCTTCGGCGGACCTGTCTGAACTTGCCACCCGACTATCGCCACCCGACTATAGGATGAAGGATTTTTAATGACGGCATTCGATCGTACTCCGGTTGTACTCTTTTATACCTGCACTTTCATTTTTGCTTCCACCTTAGAGGAAAAAGGGATGCAGCGTTTTGAAAAAGTGACCCGACTGCGAAAGCGTTTTCAAAAAGTGACGGCAATCAATTGTCCCCCCTTCCTACTGTTTTATACTACTTTTGTTTTTATATGTTCATGAGAGGAAAAAAAATACTGCATTTCCAAAAAATTTCCTGTACCGAAGCCTGTAGGGAAGCCTCGCAAACTGAATTCCCTGGCATCTAGAATCGTCCAAACGTAATTAACCAATAGAACATCAAGCATCTTGAATAAAATCAAATAATATATCAGGGTCCGGAAGATCGCACCGCGCTGAGATATAATCAGAAAATAGTGGTTATTTCGGGGAACGATGTTGATTTGAAGGGGTTACTACGAGTTGACATTCTAACCACTGTGTTATGTGTGGTATCGTGGATGAAATAATAGCAATGTCGTGATATAAACCACGTGGGTTCACGGATTTTTCCCGAAAAATTGATCATTATTCGAACACGTCACAAGGCAAGACGAAAAATTGAAAGTAACAAAAATTATACCGGTTCAGAAGAAAATGGTCAATTTGAATATGGTCATACTTTGTTAAAAATTCAACAAGTCTAACAAGTTTTCGGGAAAAGTCGGGAAACGTAAAAAAATTGTATACCCAGCAATGACGATTTGTATTTTTTTAGCACCGTATGAAATTTGTTTCAAGAATTTTTTTTTCAACTTTCAAAGGTGTTTCCGAACGTTTCTGTACGACCAGTAAAGCTAGAAATTTTGATTTCCAAAGCAGACCACGTGCGCTCATTTTGTAACGAAACGTCTCCACTCGCACACCCGTAGAAAAAAAAAATAATAATAATAACTCTTCTTACTTCTTTTGTTAATAATAATAATAATAACTCTTCGTACTTCTTACTCAACTTCTTACTCGTCTTCTACTCCTGCACAATGATCTAATGTTAAACGTATTACGTACGACCCTTACCCAACGCCGTTGTCCCAAAGTCAATATTCCGTTTGTCAAAGTGTAGCTTCGGGCAGATGACGCAGCCTCTGAAATACACTCAAATTCAAATCTCAACTGACTCAAGCTGATATTTGAGGCGTATTCCGAAATGCAACTACGGTTACGGTTGCATCATTATGTCTTTTCCCATCACATTCGACGAACAAGAATGAAACAATGCTACCGCGAGCGTGGGTGCATTTCGGAATACGCCCCCGAACTATTCAATCATAATGGAATAATATTCGCAAAATCCGTATGTGCCACCAGGATAGATAATAGGCAATAGCGTACTTGATGAGCAACGAAATCACCTCCAGGCTTTCTTTTACAAGAAATTTCACCGTCTCGGTAAAGTCACCGGTACGGTTTGACGAGAAACTGAGATTAAACGACTCATAGCTCCCCGGTCCAAGGCTCAATTGTACGGGATTCACGGCGATTTTGCCACCATAATCCGCGGACCTTGCTGGTTGGTATATCAACGTTCCAGGGATGTCACCTTTATTCCCACAAATCACCTGTGCGCCGTTGAACAATCCGGTATCGGAATTAATGGTCAACCACAATTAGATTATCATACCCTCATATTGTTCCCTCATTGATGATGACATTGATGAGTATATTTGTAATGGTATGCCTCTGTTATACTATGATGGCAGTATGTAGTACGAGGAGAGACTTTTGGTAGCAAAGAATCCAATAATTGCTGGTAATCTCCGGACAACCTTGTATTTTTTTCATATTCCCTACGGTAATTGAAAAAGCTGATATCTTGAATAAAATTTTTCACTATCGAGAAGTGCAGCAAGTAGTGAGGGCGTCGTAGAAATCGTCTTATGAAAATAATAAAAATAAGAGTATAGTAAGAAATGTCAGCCGTATTAATAATTGATGCCCGAAAGAACTCGCGTTAGGTCCCACGTTGTCTCACAAAGATTGCTAGCGGGAATACTTCTTCTTCTACCTTTTTTAGGAATCACCGAATCCTATGTACCAACCTAGCGGTAATAGTAAATACCTTGCCGTAAGCCCCCAAGTACGTTAGATCTGATCCGAGCAACGATTTGGAACTTGCCAAACTTACACGAGTCGAAACCCGGCCCGCGCTTCTAGTCTTGCGAGTTCGCCGATAGGTGGCTACCGTCACGCGGAATTTAGTGGATTTTTCTCATTAGTGGTCGAAAGCATTATCGTGCACTATATGTAGATCTAAGGAACAGAATTAACTGCGGTGCGTCCCCCGTCCGGATTTGCGAACGTATAGTTGATATAAGTTAGGTCAAGGCAATAGGTTAATGTTCGATTCAACGATCAAGAAAACAAAGAAAGATCGAACCCTGCGAATTAAACATCATATATGATGGAAATTTGAACGAAAGCTAAGA
This sequence comes from Euura lappo, assembly GCA_018257835.1. NCBI lineage: Eukaryota > Metazoa > Arthropoda > Insecta > Hymenoptera > Tenthredinidae > Euura > Euura lappo. The sequence goes on from JAEUYN010000069.1 coordinate 63,275, forward strand.
ATTCAGACGCCATTAAAAATTGGCTGCGTCTAACCGCAGAAAAACCTGTGCTTGCAACACAGCATTTTTTATAGACGCTGCATCTATTCGTCCGATAATCGGACGATTAAGCGCAACATTATTCGTCCGATAATTGGACAAATAAGCTCAAAATCAATTATTGGCTATTCGTCCGGTAGTTATTTTGTGTTGCCGGACCCGTGCGCGAAGTGTCCGGAGTAACGAAAAACTATCCCTCTAGCCAAAATTATGCAGTTGTAAACTTGACCCGTCATAGAACACCGTCTGCGTTGTATCATGTGTGTGTGTGTGTGTTGTATGATTTTCTTGCCATAAAGATCCTATGCTGCAGGCACGGGGCCCCGTGCTGGAGCCACGGGTCCCGTGTTGTTGGAGTCACGGGTTTTGTGTGGTTAGACACTGCGTTAAAAATTTCATTTTTGTCGTGACATTTTAGCCTGACGGCTAAAACGTCCAACACACGATAGGGATATTTTTCGCGACGCCGTGACCACAATTTTCCCATACTCTCTTAGAGGGATTGCTGTTTATAAATAAGATATGTTCTATTCTCGCATTAGACGTTTTCGCTCCCTTGGTGCACAATATACTATTACTATCCTGCAGGATGATAAAATCTGTACATCTTGTCAGAAATGGTGCAAACCTCTTAGGTCTCATTAAATTATGCCGACTACTACAGAAACTAGGAGCTCTCACAAAAATGCTGCGTTGTCCGTCAGTTATTGACAAAATTAGCAAAATCTGGTCTAAATTTTAAGAAACTTTGCTAGGAAAAGTCTCCCCGTGTACACCCGTGGAAATGAATCTGTCGATTTCGGCATGGGGGCAGCCATGTAAACCACGGCAGATTCTTTGTCCGTGAGTGTACCATCGCATGTATATCGACCCCCGCCATACCTCATAACAGTGTTCGGAGCACAAAAATATGCATCCCAGATCGGCGCATGTTACGTTTAATCGCATCAACGGTCCGATACACGTCCCATGCAGACTGCGTGGTACCCATGTAAGAAGAAAAAATGGCACGAATTTTAGTCCCAAGTTGTACACTTGCGTCTTTTCAGTATAATGTTAGATACGGTATACATAGGGGAGAGGCGGGCAAAATTTAAGATATATAGTCGATTTGGTGTTTGAAGTTTGCTAGAGCAAGAAAATAATGGAATCCGAAAAATTTTCAATTTTCGCATAAAGTACAAACATTTTTTCAGGGGGCCCATTTTGGCCGCACTTTCTCTAGGAGCGTCTTATACATAGCTAATATCATGTTTGAAGGATTCTGAAGTAAATACGAAAATAATTTTGGAATTTTTTAAATTTTGAAAAAATTGGAATTTTTTTGGGGGGCCCATTTTGCCCGCCATTTTCGTACTTTTCAGATAGGGGCGTTCAACACTCGGCATAGGTCGGGTTATCGGTTTTTGGTAAAAATTTATATTCATTACTATTCACCATATTTTCTACCACCGTCGTCACTATTATTATAACTTTTTCATCTTTATCATTATCGTAATTGTTTTCACAATCTCTGCAAATATTATTATTTCCGTTTTCTACCAACTTTAATTCCTATAAACGTTTAATTTCTACCAACAATCCGTCATGTCTGTTGTTAATAAATATCGACTTTTCGTTACCTTCCCGGTTTTTATCGACATTATTATTAACAATTCATCATTTCTGCTATTGACGGTGAATTTTTTACCCCGGAAGGTCGCAATACGCGGTTCACGTGATCTTGGCCGACAACTCCACGAATTTTCTCTCTTCCTCTCTACGGCATAAACAAACGAAATCCAATCTAATCTAATCTAATTTCATCTAACTACCTACCTACCTACGTGACCTGACCTGACCTGACCTGACCTATGAATAATATAAATTATTATAGTATTTATTATTATTATTAAATTTTAATATAGTACTTTAATTTAATTATTATTAAATTTTTATATAATAATTTGCGCTCAATTATTTTGAATTTTTAATATTTAATTATTTTTTTATTTTTATATATTTTATATTGACTTGACTTGACTTGACCTGACTTGACCTGACCTGACCTGACCTGCCCTGACCTGCCCTGACCTGACCTATGAACCAGCCCTATGGCCAGCCCAAGAACATTATTTGCCATGAATGATTAGAAGTCTGCCCTTTGATAATCAAGGGGACAAGTACCTTAAATGGATCCTCTCTTCACACCCGGTAACCTCCAGGTAAGCCCTGCCGATGATAGGGCCAACTTCGTGTGGTTCGAAAATAAGCGTTGCGTCAACCGAGCTGTACGGCCATATTTCACCCTCCTATTTTCATGTTATATTTGTTAGAACGAAAGAACGAAACTTGACCGAAACTGTCCACACTTGCTCCTCATTGAAGGACAAAATTAAAGACTCCGTCGCACTATATTAGTATAGCCTGTTATGAACTCTGGTTTCACGCGAGGGCTATGTACAATTGCCAAGATTTGAGACTGCAGTGCCCATAGAACTTTTCCAGGTTCGGTGGATCATATTTCAGAAATAACTTGCCAGTGATCGCGATGAGAAATAATAATAGTCATAGACAATTTTCCATAGGCAAGTTGCCCGACAGGATGCGTGAAAAGCCTGACAAACTGTAATTACAGCGTCACCGCGCTTACCAACGGAACCAATCTGTAATTGGGGTGACGAAATGGGAACGTCTGTTTCGTCAGGCGGGAAAGTTCATCGGTATAGACACGTTGACAAGTCAATTCGTGGAGCAATGGACCACAAATGCTGTAATGCTCCAAATCAACCCTGCGCGCGGCCTCGATGTTTTTCATCGTTTCGAGGGACCTTTCGTACCTGTAATAATATGCACGTAAGAAATGGCACAGGTCGGAAAAGCGACATAGTCGAGACATACTTCGCAGTTCGCACAAACTGACATAACTATACCTTAGGACTATGCATTATACAATCTATGTACCACAATTTACAGACCGTGACTTTCCGTGGACATGGACGAGAGGCTTCTGTCCTCCTTTCGCCTGGTATAGGGCGGAATAGCGAGAGACTCTGGATTACATCCAGATTTAAATACACGGTGTGTACATGTGTAGCGCTTCATGCGTAATTAATACTAGGGTAATGTATGTACAATATGTGTATAGTATATGTATATATTTCATCCCAATTACGGTTCGTGCTCCAATTTATCCTTTTCATCGCTCTCGTAAAGCACCCAGCGAAAATTCAAAACGTATTCGCTCCTGTTACAAATTGCAAAAGTTTTCGATCGCGCAAGTCCAAGGTATGTTTCCTCCATTGCAATGCTTGTTTTTTCGAGCTCTACAACACCATGCCCCGCGAAACAACTCAGCTTCACGCCAAGAACTTCACCTGCGGGACATGTAACGTTAACCGTGCGGGTTTGAATTACAATTCCACGTGATAACTGTCAAACTGTGTCGGCTTGTTTTCTAAACGACTACACGGTTCGTCATTGAGTTGATGTTACGTGTAGGTACACTATGTAGGGTTGATTCGATGATTATACAGTTTGAGAGCAGTTATGTGTATATGGGGCATTCCACGTCAAACCGACCCCTCATGAGCGTGACCCTCTGGGATTTCGATGCCCAATGGATTTTTTGGTTCGTTTTGGTCAAAAATGATGCCTCTAATTTTTGAAAAATTTTCCGACATTTTTGAAGGTCGTATGGTGACCTCAAATATCATCATCAAGATGGACATTTTTAAAATCGCTGATTTTTTTTTGTTGAATCAGGGACTCGAAAACACATCGTTTGGTCATAGTCCGATCATGGGATGAAAATGCTAACATTTTTATTTTCAATTTTTGATTTTGCACTAAAATATCAAAAAAATTCTAATCATGGTTTTTTGTAGTAAAAAATAAAAAAAAAAGAAACTTTGTCTTGGTGAAATTTGATTTTCTTGTTGGTTGAAGAGTAAAACGCCAAAAACGATCGTTCATTGCGGTTTTTTTTTCGAATCAAACATCGTTTTTGGCGTTTTACTCTTGAACCAACAAGAAAATCAAATTTCACCAAGACAAAGTTTCTTTTTTTTTTATTTTTTACTACAAAAAACCATGATTAGAATTTTTTTGATATTTTAGTGCAAAATCAAAAATTGAAAATAAAAATGTTAGCATTTTCATCCCATGATCGGACTATGACCAAACGATGCGTTTTCGAGTCCCTGATTCAACAAAAAAAAATCAGCGATTTAAAAAATGTCCATCTTGATGATGATATTTGAGGTCACCATACGACCTTCAAAACTGTCGGAAAATCTTTGAAAAATTAGAGGCCTCATTTTTGACCAAAACGAACCAAAAAATCCATTGGGCATTGAAATCCCAGAGAGTCACGCTCATGAGGGGTCGGTTTGACGTGGAATACCCCATATGTATAATGAAATTTGGATATTGTTTTCCAATTTTGCAAAAGTACAAATAATCTTTAGGGGGGCCCATTTTGGGCCGCAAATTTCGGACAATTTTCCAAATAAGGACGTTCAACACTCAGCATCGGTCGGGTTATAATTTTTTGGTAGAAAGTAGGAGATCCATTGATTCAAATCTCTATTTGAGGCGTTAGTTCCTTAGCGGGCCTATTTTGCCCGCCTCTCCCCTATACGACATGTTATTCTTTACACAAAGTTGTTTCTCGTCAATCAATCCCCCCTTCTGTATTCCGGTCGGTTCGCGCCCTATCTTGCCACCCATCACTGCTCTCATTACTTCAAAAACAACTGCTAACCTTCACAAATCTTCATTAATCCTCACGTACCTCACTGCACTCAATTTCTGGCTTCATTCCATCTCACTAATCCTCTTATCTTTAAGTCTTCGGTTGTACATGCATACTCCTGATCAGTTTTCACCCTCGCTCTCTGTTCTTGTACTTTTGTCTATTATATGTTCAACATTCTAATGAACAATAAATTCTCTACCTATCTATCTGTCTATCTACCTATCTCCTTGCGTGCAAACTCGCGTGGAAGACTTGAAAATCCGCGTTGCTTATACTGGCACGCGGGACAAAAAATGCACAGTGAAATTCCCATTTTGAAGTACATTTTTATACGAAAATCGCGGGAGTGAGAGCAAAGCTTAGATAATTTTCAGATGAAAATTGTTCAATACAGTTGAATAGGTAGGGGAAGGTGGGGCGGATTGGCCAGGTGGGGCTAAACGGCCAACCAAAAAAAAAATTACTTACTCGCATTTTCGCATCAAGGGGGACCGTACGAAACGGTATGCAACGTGACTTCGCTGACAGTCATCAAAAATTTTCAGGGTGGGGCTAAACGGCCACCTAAAAAAGAAGTGAAGAAACTGCATTTTCACGTCGATGCGAGTGAGATAACACTATATGCAACGTGGTTTCACTGAAAATGATGCAAAACCGAAACGATGGGGCAAATTGCTTACTGGCATTTCCGTTTAATTGATGAGTAACTAATTTTGTAATTTCTTTTTCGTGCACTAGAATTTACGTGGATTATCCGAATTACTGAAACTCAAATAAAATAATGAAAACCAACTAGGTCAATAAACAACAAAAAAGTATTCTAACATATCAAAAATCAATCGAAACTTCAGAATATTAACATAAACTATAGAGTGGATGAAAGAGAATGAGCGATTTTGCCCCACCGTTTCGGTTTTGCATCGTTTTCAGTGAAACCACGTTGCATATAGTGTTATCTCACTCGCCTCGACGTGAAAATGCAGTTTCCTCACTTTTTTTTACGTGGCCGTTTAGCCCCACCCTGAAAATTTTTGATGACTGTCAGCAAAGTCACGTTGCATACCGTTTCGTACGGTCCCCCTTGATGCGAAAATGCGAGTAAGTCATTTTTTTTTGGTTGGCCGTTTAGCCCCACCTGGCCATTCCGCCCCACCTTCCCCTAGGTAGGTAAGTATTCTGGCTTCGAGTAACTGTGCAAATCCTAATCTAACTGGTAATACAAACATCAAATACCTGTTTCATACGTGAGTAGGAGATCGTCAACGAATCGTCCACTTTTTTCCGATACAAAAGCCACAGTCACTTGCATGGATTCCCCTTCGACAAGGACTCCTTTTTGCGGGAAGACCATAAATGGGCTGCAATTACGATTTTCACAGTTGTTTCAATACTATTTTGACTTTTGGGAATCACAGATCACACGCGTTTGTGTGTTATAAACATGTGTATCACAATTGCCGAGGCCCTATACGCGATCGGTTATAATATCTTGTTTGACTTGCGCCTTTTATCGCTATTATTTTCACACGTGGATCCGTTGACACTATATGTCATATAAGACCGTGTTCAAAAATCGAATGAGAATGCATGAATATCTAAAAAATTAATGTGGGCTTCGGATTTATGCATATTATGACACATACAGTGTTAATGCCCTTGCATACACATCGAATATGAAAATCTTCATACTAGGAACTTCTCCGCAATTGTGATCTGCACATCCCGTTAAGAAGACACCAAGTACCTGATCGTCGAAAAAGAAAATACTGCGGACACTTTGCCGATATTGCGCACGAGTAAATGTTTTGCGGAGGGAATTTTCACCGCCGTTTGAGGTACTTGGATACAATCCGGGAGATCTAGCAGCGGACGAGGTCCTATAGCTGGAATATGTAAAATTATTTGGTCGCGGTATAAGCAGTTCAAGAATTGGTCTGGGATTTAATATACCGTACAACGATCGCAATTATTACCTAAAATCGATACCGTTAAAGTTTCGATACCCGTTGCAAAAACTGCCTCATATTTATAGTCCCGGTATTCCTCCGGGTTGAATATCACGTCGCAAATCATGTTCATTCCCGGAGCCAACTTTTTTTCGTCCAGCGCATCTTTGCATTCGACGCTGAACCAGGAATTTCTTTTACGGACTAGTCGCAAATTTAGCAAAAACTGCGGTATGAAACAAATAAAACACTGTTATCGTATGCGTACGTATGGTGCAAGAGCCCAAAATGTATGCATAGGACGTTCAAACCGGTTCCGTCTCAGATCGCCCAGCAATGACGGGACGAAAAATCCAAACAATTCAGAAAACATGTATAGCATTCTTCAACAAATTTGCGGAGACCCTTATTTTATTATTGTGCTCAGAAAAAAAATGTATCCCTCTATACTATACAAATACAAATACAAATATGCGAGGGGGTATCCACTCGTGAAACAGTTGGGACAGTCATCTCGTGAAATACTTATGGAATGCCATGAAATACCCATGAAATACCTATGAAATGCCTACGAAATGGTTGTGAAATATGAAATGGTTGGGACACCACATTTTGAAGTGGTTACCCCCTCGCAAATATGCCTATTCTCATTTTTGACGGAAACCTATTTTTACAAACATCGAAAATTTCATTCATCGGGCAAAGGGCCGTAACTTTCCAACCAAATAGACGATCTTTGGTTGATTTTTCTCAAAATGTGCGTATTTTTGTCTTCAAAGTTATTCGACATAAGGTAAAATAATGCAAAGAAATTCGAACACGACTTTCGGTAATCGTATATGTTTTTCATTCGATCGCAGATTTTTTCTTGAGGAAGCAATCAAATACTACGATGTTTTCGGCTAGAGTTCCCTCACTTTCGTATATTTTGAAATTTGTTAATGTTTTGAAACTCGCACCGTGGCTTCCGGGTTGGGTTGCAATTGGAATCGGCCGCCCTGGGTGCCAATCCTTCTTAGTCCGCCCCTGATGTTGCTGCAATTGCTGCAATCTTGCTGCGATCACGTATAATAAATACATGACAAAAATGATCTTACCGAGGTGATATTCGTGATTGATAACGTTACACGGTAGGTATTTCCAGGAGAAAACTGTTGAAATATGACGATGCTGGGCGTCGCACGGATGCAGCCACTCGGGTGACCAGCGATCAGTTCGTTATCAACTCCTTGTTTCACTGTAACTGCGATCCGCTCCTCCGTTGTCATCAGCATTTGCTGCATATAAATCGAAGGAGCGATCCCATGCTTGAAAATTAACAAAGTGTCGATACATTCTCCGATTACGCATTTATACCGCCAGATCATTGGATCAATAGCCCCGTGAAACTTTTTACGTTACTAATTCTTCCCTGAGTGTACTTGCCGTCCGCGACTGATGACACCTACCGAGGAAATATTCTTTCGATCCACGTCATCCAGAAGGACTGCGAATATTCGCATGGAGTCAAAGGCAAAGGCTTTGTGTTTCTCGTCGAGTGAACAACGTTGTTCATTCTCAGAAGACTCCATTTCCCTCGACGATAAGAAAGTCGGCACCAACGAATTATAACTGTCAACGTGCTGTCAAATCACCGCGAAAGACAAATGATACCGAGCAATGCCAACTAGGAGAAACCTCTATGAGATTTTGAAATCGGCGAGTCTTCCTACCGTCGATCGAGCTCGGTATGTATGATCGTATTCAGACATGCCTACCCCTTTCCGGCTAACTAGTTGGTGCGCAGAAACCAAACACGGCGCTATTATCGGTCTCCGCTTATACCACCTACGTTTTCATCGCGTCGAGCAGGGCCCTGATTCTAGAAATATATCCCAGCCTATCACGGGTGTTTACGCAGACTTTCCGTTTAAAGCTGCCCACTGATTGGTCGAGACGGCCTATCCCACCCATGATGGACAAATTTAGGTATCGCGGTATTGAGGTCATAATTTACTTTTTTGCCCGGCAATCTACTTTTTTGCCCGGCAATCGACTTTTCTTCCCTCTGGTCCAAAATTGACGACTTTCGACCCGCGTTTCAGGGGCGAAATACGGTCATTTTGTCGTAGTCGGGTGAAAATATCTTTTCACCCGAAAAAAGTGGACTTTTTTGCCCGGCAATTTACTTTTCTGCCCGGTTAATCACTTTTTCCTCCCTTGTAGCATAATATACTATTTTTTTTTTTATTATCGAACATACCGCCGATTGATGACGGAGATGACAGATGACAGAGAAGTAACCATGGATCGACACTATCGATAAATGCATCGAGTAACGATATCTTTTATTTACATCAATTTATCGCCTACATAAATACATACATTTTGGCGTACATACATTTGATACATTGACTGTAGGCTGATATAAAACTTAAAAACTTTGAATGTACATGACAATTTACAGACGCTAGGACCGCCGAAACTGTAACGAAAAAAAAAACTAGGAAAAGAAAACTATACAATATACATATATCCAATGTGGAACCCTTGGTTATTCGATTGAATTTCATACAGTCGTCGCTCCGGCACCACAATAATATGCATAAAGGTACGTAACGGTTCGTTGCACTGATCTCTATATAAACGACACTCCTGCCTACATAACCTAATTGTAAGTAGTTGGCCCCTCGATACAATATCAATTGCATAACATTGCCTACTTATGGTACGTTTTGTCTTATCAGCGTCTAGTCCTCTGCTCTATGAATCTCCACATGGACGTAATACCCTCTCGACTTGACTTTCGTTCGATCAATAAATATCCACGTACAGTTTACGTATTTCACACGTCCATGTGGTTTCTAAAACTTTACAAAAACCAGTTTCGAGACAATATGTAGACATTGTAGACAAATAGGTGGACGTTTATGGTAAAACTTCCTAAACTGATACAACGACACCTTGAAATATGCGAAACACGTAGCCGCTCGCTCGCAACGTCCCGCTAATATTTTTGTGAAATTTCTAATTTTCATTTGCAAGTACACCCTTTTGTTTATTCGTCACGGCATAGTCACCTTGCCAATTTTGTCCAAAGAAATTCGCATTTGAAAATTTGTACTATTTTTGCCGTGGCAACTTCCAAACGCATACGGTTACCAGACTCGCGCGCTCTTTTCGGCGAATTTCAAGTTCATACACAACCCTGTACAAACGATTACTGAAAACGTAAAATTACACAACTGGGACGCGAAATACATACTATCAGCGTCACTCGCCATGCTTCGCTCTCGAATCAAGTTCGAACAATAAAATATAACGCTATTGTTGGGCTACATTTGCCGATCATTCTTGTTTCACGTTTTGCGAATGACAAGTACGAAATCATTTTCCGCGACTTGTTTATTCAACAACGTTCGCACGGCGTGAGTTCGCATTAGAAAAGAATAATGATGATCGTAGCTGTTGCAATGTCGAATTTCACACTTAGCTAAGCTCGAATCCTGCACCCGCTTGTATGGCGTATAGAAGCTTCTCCCTGAGGATTTTTTCATCGGGAAATTCTGGCAGTTTCAACAGGTTCATGCAGGTGCTCGAAGTCGGCAAGCGATCGACGCTACCCGCGTGTTGAATACAAAACGGGGGATCCAGCTCCTGAAAACACCGCGGAAATAACGAAACTTTCAATCAAAACGGAAGGTAATAATAGCGTTCAATATTTATGACTGGTGATTGCTGGCCAAAGGACCACGCATTCGTCGACCAGCGGTTTCCAAGTTCTCGTTCGAATTATTCTAATAAATCGCGTCGTTTCGCATCCGATATCAACGAGAATATTGTCTAGTTCAATTATTGTCGTACCTTGAATCCGAGAAGCGGTGGCCGACTACAGCTGGTCACAAATTTCAAAAGCTGACTCCTCTGCTGGTCCGTAAACTCGTCAACGATTTTCCAGAAGGCAGTTATCGTGGGATGATCGGGGGCGTAGCCTCCGGTATAATTGGTATGCAGCTTCAAGTCGTGTACGTCAACCGGTATTTGCGCACCCGAAATCAGGACTTGAAGTTCTTTGTTGTTGAACATTTGCAGCCAGTCGAGGGACACGACGTTGCTGATGCCCTGTTTGAACGCGTAACACTGCGCTCGTATCTGCTTGTTTAGTTTGTAGTCGGCCATAAGGTGAATGTACTCTATCCGATTGTGGGATGTCACCGTGATATTCGCGCCACCAGGCTTCAGTTCGTCAACGCGCCTTTCCCCGAGCTCATCGGACAAAACCGTGAAGTCGAGCCCCAGATCGGTGACGTCGCCCTGATAGCTCTTGAGATACAGGAGGTTTCTATACATTATAGGGTCGAGGGACGCCAAGTGATGAACGTCAACATCTGCCTGCCTACCAACGATTTTGGATAAGAAAAATTCGGCAAACGGCAATTCCACCAACAGATTTTCGTACAACGCTTTTCCCAAAATACGACCGATGAAGTAGTAGTGTTTCGGAAAGTCGTCGACGAGAAGGTGCACCGTTGGATTTGGGTACAACATGTTGTCCTTTGTCAGTCGGAAGAAACCCCGATTCGGATCAAAACTGGTCTTTATCAATTCCGAAAGGAACTCGCGGAAGAGCCCGCCCCCGTCCACCCCAGCCTCCTCCAGCCCCGCCGCGTTCACCAATTGAACCCTCATCTTCAACCTCAACTCGGACTCGTTCTCTGGTGAAAGTTTGTCAAAGGCATCCTCGTAAAGATAGTTCCTTCTCACAGCAATTTGTATGTACGGGCCACGCATGAAGTTTGTCCATTCTCCCTGCTGCTCCTCTTTGTCGTGGTTCAAGAGAGATTGAAATACGACAACGCGATCGTTGAACGGTACGACGAACGGTATTTCGCGCAGTAGCGTCAGCGTCCGTACCTCCTTCGTCGACCACGGTGGCCCTTCCTCGAGATCCTCGCGTGTAAATGCCCGCAGTCCTTGGAACGGTACGTACCCGCGTAATCTCCGCCGTCTGAAGGTAAAGTCCTGTGGCTTGTCAAGGGGTATCACGATGTTTGAAGCTATCCAATGACCCTCGGGGCAGAACTGTCGCCTCAAATCGCGCGTGTGAAGTTGTCGAAGTAAGCCAACGGTCACTTTGAACAGGTGAGCCCACATTTGCGTGTTCTGCTGGGTCTGGGCGGACGAGGAGGCGCCCAGCACCGCATTTTTGTAATCTTCTCGTACCGTCGGTCGCGTGTCGGGGAAAGCGAGCTCCACCAAACCCAGGCAAACTCCTTTGAGGTGAGCCGAAAGCGGGACCAGTCCCCCGGTCGTGAACGGCATCGTCTGTTGGCCCGAGACGCTCGTGTCGTCCTCAGGGACATCGTTGAAAAATTCGGTGTCGTGTAGAGTGGCGATGAGCAGACTGAACAGAGAGCAGAAGACGGCCAAAAGCGGGACAATTTTCTTCGTGTCGTCGGCATTGAGGGCAATACCACGGGACACTATCTGAAGAAGAGGAGTTACACCGCCGAACAACGACGTCTGACAGACGGAGAGTAGCGCGGCCCAGAGGTGGCGGAGAAACGAGGGCTTGAAAGCGAGCATGTAGAGTAATTTGTACTTCGGAACGGCCAGCTTGTTCGTTATCAGAAGGTTGTGGCACAGCTGGCAGAGAGCCTGAAGTACGAGGGGATCCTCGCTTTGATCTACGGCCAATAGTATACCTTGGACCCGATTCTCTGCGTTCAACATTTCGATACATTGTCGAAGTATATCGGCCTCGTCCTGATCCACCATGTCGGTGTCGGTATCGCTATCCGATTCTTCGGCAAAGTTGAGAGTCTGCTCAGCTGGCGCCCGAGTTATCGTGGAGCTCAGAGATGCCAGAACTTGAAGGTAATTGGTCAGGGTGTCCTTTGACTTGCCAGGAGCTGAAAAATAGTAATTCGTCAATTGATTCATTAACACGGTTACTCTCTAAATTCGAATCAGTGACACTCGCTACGAATTAGTGAATATTTAAAAAAAAATAGCGGCAACGAAAATACGGCGATTAAATTCGTCAACAAACTCCCTAGCGACTTGAAAGACTTAAGTGACTAAGACTCATCTTGTTTTTATTTTTAGTCATGTTTTTGTTTTGTTTCGTTTTCTTTTTCTTATTGTTTGTAAGCAAGCTCCCGCGCACAGAGGTTTCCCCTTCTCTGCAGGCTAAATTTCTGTACCTCTAACTTTTATTACTTGGGGGCGAAATGTAATTACGGCTTGTATCAGTAAAGTAAAATAAAAAAATAAATGAAATTAAATTCCCTGGGAATTATAGAATGTTCCGAGAATTCGCGAGTTCTTGCCAGAAACAAGTATTAACCCACGTTGCCGATTTCCAAATCCCACGGTACTATTAACGCAAGTCAGAGTAGATTCTTGTCTATTCATTCGCGTAAGTACTGCATATTTCGTAAGTTCAAATATTCTCCAAGTATTCTCAAAGTACATTTGATTTGTGTTTGATACATAACTTTGGTACATAACAGGTTACTCTGGCACCGAACCCAAATTTCGAATTGATCGGTACAATGGTTATGGTGGTATCACATGGCTACCGTTCGTCATGAGCCTTTCACTGCAGGCTGTTCTGCCGTGGTATCTAATGACCACAAATTTCAAAATAACTTGGTTTCAAACCCAAGTTTTTTTTATTCCTTTTTTCGGAATAATACTCACGTTGTACACTTTCGAGCTCCGTTTGCAGATTTGATTTTTGTATGCATTATTCACATTGTTAATGCACAAGAAACGAAATGTGCTGCAGTGTGCGCGGCACGAAGCGAGAATTCGATTTTCGAAATCGGAACGAATGGCGACATCGAGAACCGTTCATAAAGTGCGTGTGAAAAAAATTGCGATTGATTCCGTTTTCGCACTTCGAAGTTGACCCCATAATTTTCAGAATCCGGTTTTCAATCGCCACTGTCACAAGTTTATCGTGTTCCAAACATTCACGTAATATACTTTTGATGAAAATTATATCTGTCCAATGCCAACTGACACCAAGCATGTTTGCAGTAAATAAATATTACCGGACCAATGGTTTACAAAAGGAAACAGTTTGGAGTTGCCAATCTGCCAATTGTTGGACACGACCATTCTCATTTGCAAACCGTTGGTCCAACAAAATTTCTTCAATATAAAAAACAGCACCCCTCTTCGTAGTCCTGTTACGTTCGAGTATCGTCTATTTTCGGTCAATGCTTACCAAAACCCAGCGGTTCCAGGGTTAATACGCTGTACAGAAGACACAGCGTAGGCTCATTGGAGATTCTATTTACGCAGTCGATCAATTGGTTGTACGGTAGGTATTTAAACTCCGCCAAGGCGGGTAGGGCGAGCATCTTTATCGGCTCCGTCATTCTTGGAGCGAGAATGTTGCGGCAGAATTCTTCGAGTATCATAAGTGATTCTTCGTTGTTACTTCCCATGCTGTGAATGAGTCCTAGAGGTCTTTTGAGCATATCTAAGAGACACGCAGCCATCGGAGTAGGTGGTACGGACGTTACCTCCAATAACGGAGGTATTTTTTCATCCAGCAACTTTCTTAGTTGGACGAAATATTTGTTCCTTGCTAGGTAAACAAATATACCGATCAAGTGGCGATCAGTTTCACCCTCTAAGATCTTTTCCGTATTTTCTTTGTCCGTGAAAACCTCCATCACTCGCAATGGAACAGCCATAGAACGGGTAGCTTCTTGGGAAACTGTTTCAACTATTTGCCGCATCGATAATCTGAGAATCCACCTGAGACATAAGCAAAAGGAGAAAATTTTTGTTAATTTGTTAGGTAAGCAGTGGCAGAAGTCGGGTATCCTCAGAGTTCGGCATTCTGTAGCGAAGAAACGAATAATTTCGAGGTCATCCAAACATGTACCAAATCATTACCAGGTTTCAAGGAAATGTCAAGTCAATGTCAGATGTTAGAGGAAATCCTAGCCCTGTACAAAACTCGGGGGCAAGCCAGACAAGTGGCGACCGTATAAACTGCACATAATTTTTCAAGCATACCGTAATCTCCACGACCAAATGGCAGAGGTAGCCGTCAATCGTTTCATCTCTTTGTGATGTTTCAAGACATGCCCAAGTATCCATATGAATCTGGACGCATCCGAGTCCTCGTCGTAAAAGAATAACAGTCGCCTGAGTAAGGGAACAACCTCTTGCAAACTTGGCTGTTTACTTGCCAATGTCTTGTGAGCTGCGTCAAAGTTATCCCGTTCATGTTTACGTTTCAACTGTCTCGTCACAAACTGACGTATCTGGGATTGGATTTTTACCGCGGCATCGTGCCTCTGGCGTAACTGTTCTCGCTTCGAGCGTTCCAATTGAGCGTGCTGCAAAAGCGCAGCTTTTTCATCCCTACGGCTAGCGCCGGCTAGATTTTGTTGAGGTCTCCGCCTGTAGTCTCCTTCGAAACTGTACATTGTGTTGACTTTATCCAAACCACTGGACATCGGTCTCTGGGATCGAGTTTGTCATTCAACGACAAATTGCACGCGACCACATGCCCGAATATACAGATATGAACATTACGATAATTGATTGTAATGTGTCCGACGATTTCCAAGCAGCGGTTGACCAAGATTCAACTCGTTCATTTATTGTCATTCGCTGGTTGGCAAATTTATCTGAGCAATTAGCAGAGTTTCGATTGATATAAAATTGACACCAATTACCCCATCCACAGTATCCGCATTGCCGAAAACTTTTGTTCAGTCACGTTTCATTTTCCTACATAGGCTCGAGTGATTCTCACTGTCAAACTTTCTGCACGAAATGTTACAACTACTTTTGTCAATTCATTCTTCGTCTTGCACTCGGTTTTCAATTTCAATAACAAGGTTATGCCTACACGGTCTGTCAGCGATTGTTGCCACACTTCGGCTCACGCACAAATCTTCTATATTTTCGTATACCAGATCGGGGGTTTACCTACGATGATTATTCACTACCGCTAATTCCACGAATAAAGAATGATTTTACAATAAAGCTACGAGTAACACGTCAAGTCATCAAATGCACGCCATATTGGAATATTGAATCGGCCAAAACCACGGGGCCTGAGGAGACCGTCTTTACCATGAGATCATGAGGTGGTCCGCGGTGGAATAAAAAGTGCTAAAGGTTGTGCCACAGATTACGCCACGTGTCGGAATCGCCCCTGGGTGTGATCTACATTCATCGTGCTGCATCGTGCCTATACCCGAACCTGTGCAATCTCGAAGATGGAGGTTATTCGGTTCCAGACCTAAATTTGAATGAAAGACGAGGTTGTGAGATTATTCGGGAAATATTAAAAAAAAAAAAAAAAACGGCAGGACGTGGAATAGTATATCGAGACCGGCCAAAGCGTCGTAGCCAGCGAATCTGGATTCACGCTGTCTTGTGATTTGTAATCCCTCGCCGGTCGTCAATCAGCCGTTCCGTAAAGGTTAGAATAATGAGAACATTCTACTCGTTAATTTTCCTGAACTTGTAACGACACGATCATCTCGAAATTTCAGATGATCGCACAGAAGCTGGGATTAACGCGACCATTACTAGCTCTGCGATTAATCCAGACCTCCAGGTTGAGCTATGCAACGATACCATCGGAGGCTGTGGTCGTTGCTGACAATGGCACAGTTGTTTGCTGGCATCCCGAACAACAATTCCCGTACAAGTATACCAAACCATTGCCGGTTCCAGAAACGGAGGACAGCTCATTGCTTAGCGGCAAGGCGAAGGAAGCCATAGCTATTTTTAGACAAAAACATCCAGAGGCGGTTCGAGAAGAACTCGCCAAAATGACATTCACCACAAAGCACAGATGGTACCCAAGGGCCAGGGATAAGAGAGCAAAGAAGACGCCGCCAGACAGGGAATATTTGTAATAAGAAACGAATTTTGTCAAGTAGTCTGCGATTGAACAAAGGATACACATAGAGTAGATATTTGTACGATACAAAGTTATTACTTTTCCCCAAACTGGAAGTGGCTTGATAATAAACTGATTACAGTATGAAAATCCATATTCATATATTTTATCTGTAGCAAGTGTTTGCTAGCATGTGATGGCGCAGTTGACAAAAACTACTCCAACGGTCAGTCCATGGAACTCTGTGCGAGCATTGAATGCATAATGAATTCACAGTTCACAACTCTCCCAGTTACGTAGAGTTATGTACACCCTTGCATAATAAGACTTCTATCCGCATCTCTTAGATTGAGTTATTTCTTTGCTACGTGCGTCCGTGCGTATGTGGGGGATAACTAAAAAAACAAAAACAAATTATAGTGCAAGAACTTCAGTCTTTATTTCATTATTCTCCGCTAAACATCAGTTTTGAATTGCATGTTACAACAATAGAAATATCATGTAAATGATGTTGCATCTTTGTAGCACTCTTCAATGAAACTGGTCCAAAGATACTATTCACATAAGACGATATCGTTTTGAAGCATACCACAATGGCCACATGGCAAATGGTGTGGTTGCAATTTTTTGTGCTATTTCGACTTTTGGTCGTGTGGAAATTTCTATACATCCTGTACATCATTATTTAGGTACGACAAAAATTTGTCTCGTCGAATATCAGAAAACTCAGTCTTCCGGTTAACTAAAGTCTTCAGTCTCGGTAGATACGGGTCAGTCTGATGTCATGCATTTATATCTATTTATTATAATAATATATACCTTGAGTAAAACTTTGAGAATAAAATCTTATTATCACATACACCTGGTGTACTATCTTCACAGGGCTTCGAATTGTTTTGACAGCCCCAAAACGATTAATGGGACACCACGAATCGCCACAAATAATATACAAAACACATAATTGGCCCTCGTATTTCAAGGACAAGTCATAATAATATTGCTATGCGCCTATTTTTAGGGAAAGATGCCGTAAAAATATCGACTTATTAGATAGAATCAGGTATAAAACGTAGATATAACGATTTTGACAAGAGTAATATAATAACAGAGTCAGAGTCAGACTATTTACCAATATTCGTTAGCTTCAACCGATACACCATACACTATTGACCATTCATTCGCGGGTGAATAAGTAAAAGTACGTGTCAGTGTTTGCAACACTTCAGTCTTCGATGTACAAATTGTCGTTTCCTTAGGTGGTGAATAATAAGTATGCGCGATCTTATCTCCCTATATCGTCAGGACTCAACTGCCTTTCACCTTCGTTGATTAGAATATGCATTGCTTTGTACAACAAGTAGACGCCAAGGGTTCGTTTCTGATGGTGACTCCACGTCGAAGCAACGCCGTAATAGTCCCCTGATTTCAAATTTTTCAACCTTTCCAACCCCAAGGCTTCTATCATCGCAGCTTCCCGCGTGTACGCCTCGACGGGAATCGTATTTTGAAACAAGTGGAGGCAAACCACCCCGCGGTTACTTTTCCAAATGTCCAAGATGGCGTTGATTTTTTTATCGCTCGTTTCTTTCTTTTCTTTCTTCCACTCGCCATACGCCTCATAGAGATGGGCATACGGGCGCGAGCGCCTACCCTTGCCAACGTAGAATATCGACACCAAGAACGTTCGCCATTGTTCAATCGGCGACAACTTGTCAGCTCGACGTGGCAGATTATCCGTGATGCGAGGATCCATGAGAATATAGTTAAAAGATGACTTGGTTGTACCCTCTCTCCATCGCCGGGTTGGATCAGGATGCGAAAATTCGTTGAACACTTGCTGTTCCAAAGTTTGGTATGGCGATAAATCGTTGATCCAACTTTCAGAACGCAAAGTTCTTTCAATCTCTGTACTGAATTCTAAACGATACAAGGGACAATCCATTAATAAAAACATACAATTTTTCCATCAAAAGAAAATCAAATATCACTAATACCACGTCGGATTTATGTATAACCATGCATTAGTTGAATCGTATCCGATCTTACGGAATGATAAAGACTGAAAAGAGTTATTTACTGGGTGAAACGACGATTGGCAACGATGCCGGAGACGGTCCATGCTTCTGGAGTTTGCGAAGTCGTTTCAAATAGACGTGGCGAGTCGTGGCTGTTATTGGACCAGGTGGTCGACAGTCTAATTTGGTTAATTCTCTACGCAGTGTCTCGCCGTCCATGATCAGTAAGGAATGTGGCAAACTGGAGGCACGCGATTCCATAGACTCGTCTTGACGATCTAACAAATAGTGAAAACATTCATGAAACATATCGTGACATTGGGGGTCTTATTCAACTTACCGTCGGAGCGCCGGCTGCTTTTCTCAGATGGCGACGGAACTTCATTTTCAGCCTTGATTATTGGAATACTGCAACACATTGTGAATACAGAGCAAAGTTATTACCTACGAAGCACCATCGAAGGATCAAAATGTAAAAATGTTCTCTGCGGTACGCATAATTAGGTTCAAGGCCCTATTTATCTGGATTTTTTTGTAGCTAAACTGTCCCTAATAATTTGAATCACTGTTCTACCATTGAGCTACGTCAAGTGTTTTTTTCGTTTACCTGACGGGCGTTACCAACAGTCGACGCTCCAGCAAGACAACACCTTCCTCTGCATCTTCATACTTGTATTCTTCTTCCACGCTAACGAAAGACATGTAGCTCGAGCTGTCACCGCTCGATGACATATTGGGAAATACAGAGCATGTTTTCCTCATATCCGCAAGACAATTCCCTCCGGTCAATCGCGATGCCGAAAGCTCGGGAGTTGACTCGTTCTCACCAGGGGCTGATCCGTACTGCATTAATTCATTTTTTTCTACCGACAGATTCGTCTCACCCAAGTTTGACGAACGTTCTGAGTCTTGGTTATGAAAATCCTGGAAATAACTGCTGGGTTCCGATGAGACGAGAGAATCGTCAATTTCCTTACAGTTTGGTCGTTTTAAGCCAGCAGCTATGATTATGCTACCCGTACTCATTTCCGTTTCATTATCAAAGCAATTCATTAGATTTCTCGTTCTGGATATATTAGTAGTGAGCATATTTGCATAACACCCGGATATTCCACGTATTATCGCATTATTCAGAATCTCGTCGGCATTGCTTGTCCTAGAGGAACTGCTGGTAATGTCATTCGGTTGGAAGAAGCCGGCAATTATGTTAGAGGTTCGGGCGCCAATATTTGATCGTGACAAACCAACCCCTGCAGCTTTGGCCTGGCTATTTTTTGTAGAATCTGTAATGGTGTTTATTCCTGAAACTTCAACGCGTTTATCGGAGGTCAAATGATCAAAGTGTATCTTCTCATCGACACGATGCAGACGGTTATCGATGATGTTTGATACGTTTGTCTCCGCAGCCACCGAACTCTTACAATTAGTGGTACCAATGTCTTCGGCTGGTGTTACGGTTTCGGAAGATGTTGTAATTTCTCTATTGGAAACGATGATATTCTTATCGCATTCGTCGTCGTACATGGATTCCTCCAACTTTATGGCAATATGTTTGGCCATAGTTCTGCGATTGACAAATCGATTCGTATTTTCCACATCCGGCGAGAGACCCGACGAGTCAAAATATTTACTCTTGTTATAAGTTTTATTGAGCGGAGTGGCTGGCGAATGTGTGGTGAAATGCGAAGGCGTAAGTACCGCTTTTCTTTTCCCGGTGGAAAGCTTCCTCTTCTGTTTCGTAGAATCTGTGAGATTTGGGGTTCTTGGAGATTTCTTGGACCAAGTTGGAGAATCGCGGGATTTGCTCGGACTAGATATTGGCGTTCTCTTTGTACCTTGATGTCTCAAGTCTGACTGTTTGACAAAACGCAAAAAATTTCTGCCACTGGTAACATTGATAGAAATTTTATCAGGTGTTGGAGTTTTGTAGTCGCTCCTGCAGGTGGGAATTCTTTTCGAATCTTTTCCCGGAGTCCCGCCGTTCATACGACCAATGGTTATTTTTCTGTCCTCTCGTGTTATTATCAAATTCGGTGATGTACTCAAGATCGAACAATCGGGTGAATATGGAGTTTGCTTACAAACGTATGTACCAGGCGTACGCATCGCTTTATTATTCGACGAGAGCATTCCGCTCTTCGGTGTAGTTCTGCCACTGAAAGTACATGTTTTCTTCGCCGATGTTGATGTCGGTGTTTTATTCGTTTCAGCCAATGGTCCCCTCCTCGTAGAGCATCTTAGGGGTGTTTTGTGGATGAATTTACTCTTGTCGGAAGTCATTTTATTATCCCGTGGCGTGGCTTTACTCGGAACGACGTCTCGAAATGCCATTCCAGGATTTCGTTCCAGCTTCGCCAGCTTGTTATTGGCTTTTGGTGAACTTATCCGAGGCATATTTTCACCAATTTTCTGTGGCTGTACAAGAAACGATGCCTCAATCATAGGATCGTTCAAATGTGAGATACCGATAACGCTGTCCTTGTCGCTGTCCCATGCCGGAGCATCTCGCTTCCATAGGTCACCCTGTACGCGGTTGAATTCGTCTCCATTTTCCAATTTGCAAGTGGCGCGTTTGGGATTTTTTTGCGGAAGACACCTTCGATGTCGCCTGGTGTTCACAAATTTTGGCAATGTGGCGGATGATTCGTCGGCAGTTGTTGTCAGTGTTGAATCGATATTGCCCAAATATCTCGTGCTCCGTTCAGAGACACGATTCTCGGCCTTTGCCAGAGCATCGGGTCGTTTGTTGAGATTTTCCAACAGGTTGTTGTTATTGTTGGAAACTTTGCTCATGGGAATAGCCGGGACATTACCAACCGCAGTGGCAAATGTTTCATCCGAGACTTCATATTCACCTACTACACCGCCGTTGCTCACAAGTACTTTATCTGCAAAATGAGAAGTAGGAACAGATTATGGGGGTGGCTGCAGAGTTTGACGCGAACGTATTAGAAACACGATGGAAATATGTATAGATGTACTCGGTCATAGCGGATACAGCATTCGGCTGAACGTAATTCTGCTTACCCAAGGCGATTTTGTATTTTAGATCCAAATCCTCTTCAAAAGACTCGCCGCAATACTTGCCAAGGGTGGCAACGGTATCGTAATGAGCTTCGTCAAACGCATAATGGAAAGGACATCTTCCGTCGTCATCAACCAGAAGAGGATCACCCCCATTGGAAAGAAGCAATTCCAGAACGCCCAGGCGACCCCAAGCGGCAGCCACGTGTACCGGGGTCATTCCGTCGACTGATCTATTTATTTTTATTTTTATTTATTTATTTATTCATTTATTTTGCTGTAATTTGTGAATCAGCCAATTCATGTTAAAGACCAAATTTTGTCACCTCGAAGACCCGCACTTGCTCCAAAGTTCCGACGACTAAAACATTTGCATAGACCGAACAGAGATACGGATACTCACTTAACATTGGGATTGCCACCGTGACGCAGAAAGAGCTTTGTTACTTCCTCGGCAAATGTTTCAGAGTCATTGCCGATAACCAGATGAAAAGGAGTGATCCCCTGCGACGGAATCAACACATTAGGATCTGCCTCTTTATTTAATAAGAGCGTCGTCACTTGCCTGCATGAAAATGAAAGTTTTTTGTATTAGTACACAGTTTCAGAAGAAATTGATTCCCTTTGATGTTTGAAAAAGACGTGTTTGTTAAAAATCTTGGGAATGCCATTTGTATTATTAATACTAAATTGAAATCAAATCAATTTGATAATTAATGAGATATGATGCAAAGGTATGGGCGTAATTCACCAAGGCGCGTCATGAATTGTGCACAAAAACAAAAGGTAAACTCATTGTTGCAGATGAATTACGAGAGACGAGATGTGATGTCATTAATCATGTCATACAGTAATTGTACGGTTCAATTTTGAATACGATACTCCGGGGACCCAGTGGCGAATTATATTCAGAACATGAGTCAGAGCGTGGTTACGACAATAATATCTGACAATATAGTATGTTGCTGAGAATGTTAGTAGCCCTAACCTAACCTCAACCTACTACGGAACGTCATCCCTGTGCACACCTCGACAAACAGAAACGAAAGAATCTAGTTGTTGAGATGTAGGTGAGCTGAATGTGAACGGAATAATACTTGCACAATATTGTTGTCTTCCAAACCGTCGTAAAGGGAAGAAGCCAAAAACAATTCGGCTTTTGCCTTCGGAGTGGACAACATTTTGTTTCGCAGACTGCAGCTGACCGTTGGATATTCTCAATATAATCCTCTAAAGATTTGTATATCGCATTCTGCGTCTGTGCGGCAAGCAATTTAATTTTCTCGAAAACAAGCCAAATTTCCCGTAACGAAAAATTATAACTCGTCACGACGGTGGACGCCGTTATTATCACACTTTTGAATTTAATCCCTTTGATTCCTTGTCTGATGTCTCTAGTTCGATTGTCGACCGCCACGCGGATACGTGCAGAACGACACAGCCGAACCCGCCGCCAGTATTCGAAATATCAAAAATGCCGTTAATTTAATTAACATAGAATCGAGTGAATCTGAATCTAAATTCAGTCGATTGTTGATCAAAGTCAGTATCCTGATCTTCCCATCAGCGATTCGATGCAGTCAAGTGCAGTGGTTAACGAATTGGAGAACGATATTTGGCATTTTTTAAACACTTCCAAGCAGTGCATTGAGTAAGAAGCTCGGAGATACATTTGCAGGTAACGTGCTCGCTATACACTATATTCAGTATCGATTCCTCTCTTTATAACTAATTGTTGCTCGCAATCAGGTAGATATGCTGCCGAGAGGTAAGCTTTGAAATGTACATACCTATAGGAATGGGTGATTGGCATTTCTATGGGTGCAGTGAGGAACTTTTAGTTTACTTAGATTTTTATTCAAATAATCAACAACGTGATACAACGATGTAACATAATGTGTGTTTGGCATTTCTGCACATAATCACTTAATTTTAATGTATGTATCTTGCATATTACCGGTACAAGCTTTGTCGCAACCGTAACCAAATTACCCTAATGTCTAGTTTTGTATGTTGCATTGTTACGTAAGTGTGTTAGTGCTCAATTAATATTAGCGCAATTTTTAGTTAACGCGCCAACTGCGTTATGTACTTTAGTTCATTCAAATCCCCTCTACGAGCCCCTGACAAATCTCCGCTCATTGTCATGGGAACAGTGTAGTTGGCGCGATGTGATAAATTTTGTAAAATATCCATATTTTCAAGGGCGCCGTTGTCTGTTGTGCCCCGTATAAAGCTGATCATTCGCGTATTAAAATGGCTAATTTCTGCGAAACTGTACATTTTCTTGCACGTGATTCATCGGTACGCACATCGGTAGAAAATTTTCACCCATACAAGACAGGGTGATCATGGAAAAACATCCTGCATCCCGCTACAGAATCAATATGGCACCGCATATGTGTGGTTTTGTGGTTTTATTTCTCTACCCTTTGATTGAATCGAATGAAACAAGCTTCAAGGTTGGGCATTAACTTATACTGACTTATGGGGGTAACATTGATTGTACCCAATATAAATTAGACAAAGTTTTGATTGTTATTCATTACAATTAAGTGATTGTAGTCCGTTATAAGTAGACACAGGACAAGCGTTTAAAGATTCTAGTCGTCACTTTCGAAATTTCGAGTTGATGCGAAAGCACGATCTCGTTCAACTGTGAAGTTGTTTTATCATACATAAGATAATAATAGACAACCGTGGGATACGGTTTCGCATTCATCTTGAATAGATGTCATTCAGAATTTTTCATACCATTCCAGACCATTTTCTATTGATAAAAATAGATTTAGTTAGGTGCTCAACAAGAATAGGCTCGGTAACTATCTGTACTCTTTCCCCTCTAGCCTAGCCATGGATTATTTACAGCGTCGTTCGTTTTATGCATTGAATTTCTATTAATGCGGCCTTAAACATAATCAACATAAATTAAACTACACCACCTTCTATGACGTAGATTCGCCCGATGCCGATGACGCTGGCAATTGCTGTGGGACGAAATTCACAACCTCGTGATACACAAGTTCTGAAAGAATAAGAAAAAACAACAATACCACGTCAGAATTAATCATCACTTCGTGAATTTTAAATGAGATTATAAATAAAGAATTGCAAGAGGGCGTGAAAAAGTGGCATGGTCAAAAGTCTAGACTCTAGGTGCTGCGATTCCACGAGAGATAAACGAAAAAACACTAATAAGCCAGAAATACCAAGGCCACGAATTTCTCTTGTTGGGCGAACACGTAAACATCTAGCATATGTACGGTGGTAGCGTAGCCAAACACTCACCCTTCCATTTCTCAACTGGCAAATCCATGTCTTCGAAACTCTGATCATAGGGCGATGATACAGGCTCATCGGTGGGATCTGCGTATTGTGCGAGATACGCATGTGCCAGGGCTCGTTCGGCGGTTATTCTTCTTTCGGCATCCAACTCCAACATCAATTCCAACAGGTTGATGGCTGTAATACACCAAGTGAACAGTTTAGTCTTGTTCAGCTGTATCTGTGATCGTCAAATATTCATATTATTCATCGACAATCTCGGTTATAAAACTAACAATTTTTCACTGTCAACTTGGAAAGTGGCGATACGCCAGGTTATTTCAATCTCTGTACCCTCTACATAACGGAATAATAACTAACAAGAATTTTTCTTACCCAGTGGGTTCGCTCCACGGAACACCTCCTTGAAATCCTTCTTTTTAAGAGGAGGTAAACTCTGAATATAATTTCTGGCCTGAAATATAATTCGATAGTTATGCGAGCTGACTTGAAGATGTGCCTAAGGCTGTCGATGTTGCGTTAATTCTGTTGGAAATCACTTTATAGTTTTTAGCAGCGCGCTTCAAGCATTGTTTCAAGCTTCAATCGTTAGCTAATTGTAAAAAATTCAGTCTGCATATAGCTTGTTTTCGCGTTGCTTTTGAACAATTTAATTACGTTAATCCTCTGACAGATATTTTTCATCGTGCAAAAGCTTGCTCAAAAAATTCAGGCACAAAAGATAATCAACCTTTGCAGGCATCTTTGGTAACAAATTATTACCATGTCACCGATCATTCGCATAGTCTGTAACTACTATTGACGAGCAAAAGATTCATTCACCATAAATCAGTCGCATTGAATTCTATAAAAGTTGAGTTAATCGTCAAACCTCGTATTTTTCAATTTGAATTTGAAACGCGCTAGAAGGGGCAGGGGGATTTTCGTGATTCACGACCGACATTTCCCACCGTAACATAACAGATTGTAAGAAATTCTGGGGTTTATTCGAATCAATGATCTCCAATTTACCTCCTGGCTGGTAATTTTGCCTAAAGTGTCTTCTGTGGGCGTGCCACAGAGTACGAGTACTCGCGTTAGATGATCGATGTCTGGCAAGCGTTAAGGTATTTTGCGATAAGGAACGCTACTTTTCCAATAGAAGTATACTTATACCGAAGTGGACGAGTTTGAAAAGTAATTCAGTCACTTTGAGAATTGATCAATCGGTAGCCAGCCCGTAAAACGGATGCAACAATATTATACAATATAATTATTGAGGTAGTACGAGTTATCAAAGTCCTTCCTCGCCAACCGGCGTGTGAAATTCTTACATAATATATGCGATCAAACGTCTTGATATTGGCCAAAAGTAACGGTGAGTAAGCCACGGGCAGTGGTAAAACGGCTGTGCGCGTTAGTTTCAGGCCCCTTAGACTTTGTCATACGAAAAAATATGAAAAAAATTGTTAATAATTCATGCGCCATCGAGTTAGAACATGCAAAGTTTGCCTTACCTTTAAATTTGAGTAGTGGGAGCCAATATTCTGTTACTTGCTTTAAAACCCTGAAAAGTGCACCACTGCCGTGGTTACAAGAGGCTTCGGCCACTGTCTTCATCTATAATAGGCTATAATCATTTTTATTCAAAAACTTGAACCAAGTGTAACATTGCGAATCGAAGCCTGACCGATAATGATCAGAGTACTCGAATTTACGGGGAATTGAACGTTTAATCGTTTGAGCTTTGTTCTTGGATCGGAGTAATGTCCTATGTGAATAAATGTATTAGTCGTCGAAACCTCTTCGTAATTAGAGAGTAGCATTTAGTAGCGTTTGGTAGCATCAAGTAGTTCGAGCATACTCACCGACTCTGACGATATTTTCTGCATGAACTCGTCGCGCGGAGTGCCCAGTATTTCCATAATAAGATTCAGTTGATGGATATCTGCTCTTGCTAAGGCTCCGCTAATATTGCGCGACCCATTGCGAGTCAGCATCGTACGGCACATTAATAAGTCTTACGTAAATTCATACCCAATTAAAATGATCGATTCAAACATTCATATTCATTCAAAATATTAGCAAATATGAATAGCGATTGCATTCAACTCTGTAACGCTCCTATCTCTCAATTCAAATGACTGGCCGCCGAAAACTCTTCTGACTTTTGTTAATATATCTACTTGTCACTTGCTGTTTACTTTTACTTCTTCTCACTTTTACATTCTGTATTTGTTAAAGGGCTGTCCCTCGTGGAATAAATAAGATGTTGAAAATTGACGGAAACTGACTTGATCTTCCAAGTCAAGTTTGAGAATTAACTCGTCAGTACACGTGCGTTTTCTAGCATCTTACTCTCGTTGCAGCGCTACTCCAGAGGTTGCATCCCGCTGCGCGAGAGAATGTCTCATAACGAGTGTACCGAAGGGTTAAGTATGGTAAGCCCTTTTCGGAGGATTTCTGAACAACAAATGGGAAATGTCGCCGATTACGGCATAACTTTGAATTCTTACGAATTCCACAATATCATATTCCGGACGATTATTATTTTTTGAGTAATAATTTAATTGGGTACGGCTTAAGCAAAGCGAGTATGATCAAATGGTAATACGGATCCAACATATTTTACAACATATTACCACGTGCGTTTGAGCCAGGATCGCGCTGTCATTTCCACTTACAAACTTTCAATATTCATATTTTCGCAGACAGAGACATCTGTTGGATCGCAAAATGGGGAAGAATATTGAAAACAAATACTAACGAAAGAAAGAGCTCAAATTACGATCGATGATTCAATGATTCTATCTAGTCATCGGAAGTTTGTTGGTGAGCAGACTGGTACCAGGTACAATAAAATCTGTGGACGTGATACCTTAAATTGACAGAAAAATACCACAACTTGAACTGTAGCGGCACAGTGCCATTGGAAACGCAACGTACATCATCCCGGCAGATCCATGGCAAAGAAGCAACAACTATTACAATACAAGAACGGTAATGTGAAAACATAGAGAATCGGAGAAGCATGCCATTTCCAAGCTTACATTAGATACCAAAGTGCGTGCTATCTGCTATGACTCTGACAATAAAACAAACCAACGGGCACTATCTCCGGACATTTAGGGTACCAAGACGTTTCGTCGGCGAGGCGGTAAACAATTAAATACTCGATAACGATCGCACAGCACGAGTAGAACTAATACGAGTCTTTTGAAAGGATACGATCTGTTCCTGGGAATAATGTCCTTCCGGTCAGCAATTCAGCCATTATACACCCGACGGACCAAATATCAACTAAAATTCGATTCATTCAGGTAAGAAGTCGTGTCAATGATTCTATAAAATAACCGAGGAGGATGTTCCGGGTTTGAGAAAAGTACAGTCAAATACGAGCTCATTCAGGTTTTGGTCACACACACACACACACACACACACGCACAGACAGAGGCAAATGGAAACCATAAGAGGAAATGAGAATAGAGAACCAAGCGAAACATCCTCCATCGAAATATACCCAATGAGGCTTGTAATCAATACCAGTCTGATTGTAATGCATCCAGTTCAGCATTATTTCTGGAGCTCGGTACCACCTTGTCGCCACATAACCCGTCATTTCGTTTTCTGTGGGCCGAGCTAGTCCAAAGTCCAGGATTTTCAACTCGCAATCTTCGTTGACGGCAATGTTTGACGGCTTCAAGTCCTAACAAATGATTATTACGGTGTCAGGCGAAGCGGATATAAATTGCTCTCAAAAAGTAGCGGGAAGGTTTGGCTTGTTCATCCGATAATGAGATGCGGTGAGCAACTTACTCTGTGAATAATTCCTGCGGAATGGATATACTTCAGGCCACGAAGTATCTGGTATATAAGAAATTGTACGTGGTCGTCGCTGAGCTTTTGTGTTCTTACAATGTTGTTCAAATCAGCTCCCATCAAGTGCGTAACCAAATATCTGTAACAAAAAGTGCAGTTGTCGGTTAACACGCGACAATACTACTGCCAACAGCTATTCCGATGATCCTCACACGTGCTGGAAGTCCTGCAACGAGGTGGCTGGATGAAAGACGTCAAGAAGACCGATTACCTGGAAATGCGTTACTTGTGTCAATACATATATGTATATCTCTACTCGTCGATGCGAAGAGGCTTGAACCGTCACATCTGCAACTTACATTTTCGTGAATCATGTGCTTCAACATACGTAACTCTCTGTACGTTCTCTTGGCATGTACCGCCGATTGGAACGGTCTGGCCAATTTCTTTATGGCCACCTTTTGTCCGTTGATCGTATCCACGGCGGAACTGCGAAATTTAACAAATTGTTATTTTCACGAAAATCAGGATTTCCAATTGATCCTTTTGTAGCAAGAAATGCTCAAACGGAAGATGATATGTCAAACTAAAAGAAATAAACAACGAGGTAAATGATATGGAATTTTGTTTGGGGAGGGGAACTGTACCGCCAGCGACGGTAATCTAATCAGTTTATCATTAGATTTGTGAGATAGAGGAATATAATCCTTGGTCAACTTTACGGGAGATACAATTTGTGGCTTGGGCCACAATTGGAGAAATTTGTCCACCTCATACAATTTTAACTAATTTATCGGGCACGTTCGCTCGATGTAAGTTGCATACGGGAGAGAAGAATGAGTATCCCAGAAACAAGCGACGAATGAGATACCTTTTTCGATCCGCACCTCACCTCTGTGAAGTCGAGGGCCAAAATATTTGTTAGCTCTTTATCACCAAGCTGAGCGTAAACGGCCCATTTTCATAGTAATCAGGCAAATGTCCTGTGGTTTGAAAAAATTGTGTGAGACAGACGGTCGGCGCCCAATCGACAGCGGCCACAAAGATAGGTTGTTTATAACTCAGTTGTTGGGTTAAAGTCATACTCCCGACCTTTGTGAACGGAGAATCGAAGCATCTCCAGGTGTACAAGATGATCAAGATCCCGAGGAACAGTTCGCGAAAGTAATTAGTTAATTGAGGAAACGGATGACAGACGCCGAGAATAGACGGCCAGCTCATTTTTTTCTGGCACTCTGGCAGGTAGGTAGGTAGCCCAGGATAGGCAGGGTGGAAGGGAGTTCAGGCCTGAACGAAAATAAAATGGGTAATGAATAATCGCGAGTATTTCCTATCTCTTTCACTCGCATGCAAGCGTACGGAGGTAGGTTGACAAGGATTGGCAAGGGTGAGGATGAGGATGAGGGTGAGATACGAAGTGATTGTCGTAAACCACAGGTGAAGAAATCTTACCAAACCTGCCCGTAGGCGCCCGAGCCAACTGGTGTAAGCCTTTGATAACGTTCCGGGACTTCCCATTCCGTCCTATTGATTTCTACCTTGTAGAATTGAGGCATCTTTGCGGTGTAATCCTTTGTAGCACCTCACTCGTCCAGTTTCAATTATTTTCAAACAATCACGGTATATTTCAAGTCAAAACAATCAACGCGAATACAAGATCAGTGAACATCACCGACACTGCGGCCATTTCCAAGATTCCAATATCGCAATCACATCACAGTCGCCGATATTTTGTGATGGAGAACCACTGCGCGACGGGACTGCGCACCAAATGCGGCGCGGCAAGTAGCTAGCAGCCGGAGCAAGTGCCAAGTACCAAGTACTACCACGGTACTATCATCGGGCAGCAGCTTATGGGGGGCGAATGTGGAAACTCGTCGTCGCGTCAAAATTCAACCGAATGACCGAATCCAACGGCAACACGCGTGTACAACTGTTATAAGAGGAAAATAATACATCATCGCCGATACATTGGAATGGCAGATTTTAGCGAAGACCTCTTCGATGTGTTCGAAGAAACTGCCGACGACGTCGTTGAATTGCCCGGTGAAACTATTTCCACAGAGTTGTCGGAGACTAAGACGAAGTAAGTTGAGTTTTTGCAGACCTAACCTCGTACTTCGGTAACGCATGGATTCTGGAAAATATCGGAGAACTCTAACCTCGATGAAACTGATCCGTGCTCATAATAAATTCCAGAAATGAGCAAGTGGAGCCTGGCGTTAAGAGAGATTTAGAGGATGACGAGGAATCGCTCATCAAAAGACAGAGGACTGATTCCGCCGACGAAGATATTAAGTATGCACGCACTTCGGTCAGACACTTTGAAATAACGCTATTTCGATTAATGTGATTAATAATTCAAATAGCCACCTCGACGAACATGTTCCCCAATTGAAATGTATTGAAAACCTAAATCGTTGATTTACCATTCAGTTTAGAAGAGTTGGCGCCATGCATAACGATACACACCATAGAAACTATCGAGTCGTGTACACACGAGGTTGCCATACCGCCCGGACAGGACTATGCTCCGTTGGAAAAGAAGGCTGTTCAACCAGCCAAGGAATACAAATTCGTATTGGATCCGTTTCAGAAGGAGGCGATCTTGTGCATCGAAAATAACCAGTCGGTACTTGTCTCTGCCCATACATCGGCTGGAAAAACCGTAGTAGCCGAGTATGTGGTTCCT
The DNA here is from genome assembly GCA_018257835.1 of Euura lappo. Taxonomy (NCBI): domain Eukaryota; kingdom Metazoa; phylum Arthropoda; class Insecta; order Hymenoptera; family Tenthredinidae; genus Euura; species Euura lappo. The sequence continues at coordinate 94,680 of JAEUYN010000069.1, forward strand.
TATTTCTCTTATTGATTAGAATTCGCCCGTCTCCGCGACATTGTGAAACTTTCTCAATGCCGTGAAGAAATGAAAAATGAATTACAACCATTGAATGTTGATCAAACAGGTACGCCATAGCGTGCTCGCTGAGAGACAAGCAGCGAGTGATATACACCACACCTATCAAAGCTTTGAGCAATCAAAAGTATAGAGAATTTTTCGAAGAGTTCAAAGATGTCGGACTCATAACCGGCGATGTAACCATCAATCCAACGGCCAGCATCCTCATCATGACTACGGAGATTTTGAGAAATATGTTGTACAGAGGTTCCGAGGTATGCCGGTACCCCACAGGTCGTCAAAAATCGCGTTAACCGTTCCTATACCATGAAATGAATACCCCTCCGCTATTGTAGATCTGAAATATGTCGATAGGTCGATAGGTAAATGACCGACAGACAGAATTTTTACAATGGGTCAGAAATGTGCTCTTCTCTCACGATCAATGTGGCAATACAATAAATACGAAACGTATCGCAGCTCGCTGCTCATAGCTCGACTGAACTTTGATTCAACGATTACTCTTCCCAGGTCATGCGTGAGGTTGGATGGGTTATATTTGACGAGATACATTACATGCGGGATAAGGAAAGAGGCGTCGTCTGGGAAGAAACCTTGATCCTGCTACCGGACAACGTTCACTATGTGTTCCTGTCGGCAACAATTCCAAACGCCAGACAGTTCGCCGAATGGGTTGCTCATCTACATAATCAACCTTGTCACGTTGTATACACGGATTATCGGCCAACACCTTTGCAGCATTACATATTTCCTGCGGGTGGCGACGGGATACATTTGGTCGGTGTTTTTCCGTTTTCAATATCATTTTTCACATCTGCACTTTGAAATCTCTTATCCGCTAATCTCATTTAATGTGATCGGATGTCTGGCATACAGGTCGTGGACGAAAGCGGCGAATTCAAAGAGGAGAACTTCAACAGAGCTATGGCTTGTCTACAGCAGGGAGGAGAAGCCTCGAAAGGGGATCAAAGAGGTCGAAAAGGCGGAATGCGATCCAATGCCGGACAGACCAATATTTTTAAGATCGTCAAGATGATTATGGAGCGAAACTTCGCCCCGGTGATAATATTCAGTTTTTCGAAAAAAGACTGCGAAATTTATGCCATGCAAATGGCGAAGCTAGACTTTAACACGCTTGATGAAAAAAAATTAGTCGACGAAGTATTCAACAACGCAATGGACGTCTTGAACGAAGAAGACAGACGGTTACCCCAGGTGGAAAACGTACTTCCGTTGCTCAGGCGTGGAATAGGGATTCATCACAGCGGCCTTCTGCCCATATTGAAAGAAACCATTGAAATATTATTTGCCGAAGGATTAATCAAAGCTTTATTCGCCACGGAAACATTTGCCATGGGTCTGAACATGCCGGCGCGAACGGTGCTGTTTACAGCGCCGAGAAAGTTTGATGGTAAAGACTTCCGATGGATTACCTCGGGGGAATATATTCAAATGTCGGGAAGGGCAGGTAGAAGAGGTCTTGACGAAAAAGGAATTGTTATTTTGATGATTGACGAAAAAGTTAGCCCGGCTGTCGGGAGAGACATTGTACAGGGAAAACCGGACCCGATAAACTCTGCTTTTCATCTTACATACAACATGGTCCTGAACTTGCTCCGCGTAGAGGAAATTAATCCAGAGTACATGCTGGAGAGGAGCTTTTTCCAATTTCAGAACCAAGCGAGCATACCCGAGTTGTACAAAAGTAAGCGATCAACTCTGCCGTTCGCATACAGATACCATGATTATTTTGGTTTGTTTCATCCTTGCCTCACTCGTTATTTTACAATGCCGTTGATTTCATTCCAGAAGTGAAAGATTTACAAAAACTTCACGATTCCTCAACCTTTGACGAGCTCGAGAAAATCTCATCCTACCATCAAATCAGAAGTCAACTGGACAATCTCGAAGTATCATTTAGGACCTTCTTAACGAATCCTCAGTATTTGGTTCCGTTTTTACAACCCGGTCGATTGGTGAAGGTGCTTTGGTTTCTCTCATACTTCTTACGGCATATCCGCGCACAAGTTTGCGGAATTTGCAACAACTACAATCATTCAGTGCCGAGTCAATTCGTACAAAATCTTTTTTTCAGATCAGAAACGAAACTGCAGAGTTCGATTGGGGAATCATCGTCAACTTCAAGACAAAGAATCCGCACAATCCGATCAAGGACAAACCTGTGACCGTAGTGGATATCTTACTGCATATATCCAGCGAATCAACGGAAGGGAATCCTCTGCCGTGCGGTGACGGTGAAGACGGGGACATGGAAGTTGTGCCGGTCTTGATGCCGCTGATCTCTCAAGTCAGTTCACTCCGAGTCTTCTATCCAAAAGACTTGAGGCCCGCGGATAACAGAAAAAGCGTACTTAAGACCATTCAAGAGGTTAAGAAACGCTTTCCGGACGGACCCCCCTTATTGAACCCGATAACGGACATGCACATCGTCGACGCAGATTTCAAGAAAATTATCGACAGAATTAAAATTTGGGAGGAGAGATTATTCAGTCATCCGTTGCATAAGGTAACGTGCCGTTCATGATTTTCGGCCGGCTCAATCAATGTCGACCTATCAAACCTGTTATCTCGCCGACCGTCTGTTGTTTGACCTTCCTTTTTCCCACGTACAGGATCCCGAATTGCCGGATCTCTTGGAGCGGTATTTGCAGAGGGAGAGAGTGAGTGATTCCTTACAACAAGCTAAAACTGAGCTAAAGCGTGCCAAATCTGTGCTCCAAATGAACGAGTTGAAATGTAGAAAACGCGTTCTACGCAGAATGGCGTATTGTACTGCGGCAGACGTGATCGAGCTCAAGGGTCGGGTAGCTTGCGAGTTGAATGGCGCCGATGAACTCCTGATGACCGAGATGATTTTCAACGGATTATTCAACGCGTTGAATGTCCCGCAGATGGTAGCGCTAGTCAGTTGTTTCGTTTGCGACGAAAAGAGCAACGAGATGCCTAAAAGTACGGAGGAATTGAGCGGCCCGCTCAGGCAGATGCAGGATTTGGCAAGGAGGATAGCCAAGGTCACGACAGACGCGAAGCTGGAACTGGACGAGGAACAATACGTGGAGAAATTCAAGCCGTACCTCATGGACGTTGTATATGCGTGGTGCAAGGGTGCCAATTTCTTGCAAATCTGTAAAATGACTGACATATTTGAAGGTAATTGGGCGTTGGATACTTGATATGTATACTTGTGCGTACATAAAGGGCGCGCAGGTGTGCCGAGTAGGGATCAGCTGGTCCCAAAGTTTCGCCAAACGTTTGACAAACTGGTTTTCATTTTTCCAGGGTCTATAATAAGATGTATGCGTCGGTTGGAGGAAGTCCTGAGGCAGCTCTGCCAAGCGGCCAAGAATATTGGAAATTCAGACTTGGAAAATAAATTCAGTGAAGGGATCAAAGTGATCAAGCGGGATATTGTTTTTGCCGCCTCGCTCTATCTGTGAATCATAATCACAGAAAACCCGAAATGACTGAAGTTGCACCACTAAAAACAATGATTCACGAATTCGTGTATGAAACTGGACCGAGACACCGATAATCAACACGGCTTGCTACCTAATTATACATTAGTGGCTACGAATCGAGCTGTTGAACCGTTATGGGGAATTGGATTATTTTTGTATTGCGAATTGTCTCCGAAATAGTAGTACTGAGCCAATTTGAGTTTTTATTTTTTTTTAATCATCACTGACCACACAATTTGGCGTGATCGGACCGGACATACAACGGCAATGGTTTATCTCTAATTTTCGACCGTGTACATTTGTGATGTAATAAGAATCGTAAAATAAATTTGAATTTGGTGAGAAAATAAATAAAAAAGCGCAACGGCGCAAAGCAAAGGGTATTCCGACCTTGAAATTATTCGAGTGGATATTCGGAACGATCGGTACGGTAGGTGCAGGTAGATGCAGGTAGACGTACCAATTTCTCCGTTTTCGAGAAATGAAGTTCGTTCGACCACAGCGCCAACCAGATGGACGCGGTGAAACCGGCCTGGCTATATCATCTCAATCCCCAACTCGTGCCTTGGCCGCGCAGGGATGCTTTACGTAATACAGAGAGAAGAACGCACAATAGAGAGCCGCGGCGTTAAATCAATGATGCGGCGACTGCGCGCCGGAGGAATCGCATATTATATACCGGCGCGCGTCCGGGGACCGGGGCTGCTCGTCGCCGCGAACCTTTCCTCCGAAAAAGTCCGCCTTCCTCCCCGGTCACCTCGTCACCCCCGCGGCTGCCTCACGATATCCTCAGCCCCGCGAGTCCGGTGTAACTCGGCCGCGCCCTGCGCCCCGCAACCCGCCGAACTACGACGAACGTACAGCACCGCGACGTAACGGCGTAGCGTAGTACGTAGTAAAAGGACTGCGCCCGCGCACCGCCAAGGTTTGCGTCCGAGATGGTTGTATTTTCTGGCCGTGCTCCTTTTCGAAAAAGCCAAGGAGGTGCGTGAGAACCAGCTCAAATACTACATCGCACGGATCCGAGCTCGTACCTGCGAATGCGTGAGCACGTGAAGCGGTATAGTTTCCTGCATACGCTATAATTAACGGAGTAGGACGCATCGAAACCTTCATCAGTGACTGAGGCGAACGAAGGCGAACGTTAATCGGAAATTATATTCAACCACGTTGGTGGTCCGTTTCCATTTCTTATACCGCTTGTGCTCGTGCTCTTAATTTCGATCGTTGATTTGCGGTTTACGTGTTTGTCGAGTATCGCGGGTGGTGAACGGGTGTTTCTTCGATTCTCACGACAGTCACGACACTCGCTCGCGGGTGTGTGTAGCAGTGGTTCGTCGGGATAGTATACCTTTCATTCGGTATTCATTGGTGGCGGATAATAATCCGCTGTCAACCGTCAGTTCCAGGTTGGCACTTTTTCAAGAATCTCGTGCGGGGCATCTGGGAGTATTGCGAATAAGAAAGATAACCGTGCGACAGCCAATCGCGTGGCTAGAAATTGTATAAAGGTCTCGCTGCAGGACCTTGCGAGCCCCTCAAGTCGAGTGAGCGTACTTCGTGAGGCCGGTTTTATGCTTTTGTCAGATGAAAAAATTAAAAGAAATCCGGCGCGGGTAGAGGGTGGTGTCGGGAGCTGCGAGTCGTCGAATGTGCCGAACGTAAAATACTGACAGTCGTGATAACACCAAACGCGACAAGGGGCACCCTCGAACGAATTCACAATTGAATTCCGAAGCACGGTTTCTATTATAACCAGACAAGTCAACAGATGCAGCTTCCCAGTGTCTGATGTTTCATCCCGTGCCGTAGTGTAGAAGATCTTGGCGACACTACTATGCGGATGAGCAAATCTTCAAGCAGCAGCGGACTCGAGTTTAAAACGAATCAAGGTCTTGCAAAGATCCAACGATAAGACAAAATAGTTCTTGAGTCGAGTAGCGGTTAATTACTGCGATTACGAGGGTAACGTGCGAAACGCACATCCAGCTACTCTGAAAAATAGTGCGCGAATGTCGTATATCATTATCACCGCAGTGCACATCGTGAATTTGCAAACTAAGATCTCCGGAATCAGCAGTTTGTGGAACTAATTAGTTTCGGACAGGATATTATCGTACCGTACCGTAAGTACCATAAGTAAAGTGCCGAGTGTCGAGTGTCGAGTGCCGGTACCGAGTGCCGAGTGTCGACAAGATGGCTTTCGGTTGTGTGAAAATTTTATGTTTCGGCATAATCCTGCTGCTGAGGGCAGAAACTTCCCGCCAACAAGAAGAGGATATCCCTCACAACGAGTAAGTGTATACCCACTGTACGAGATCGAATATCCGTAAGCGCAATTACCTCTGATGTGATATTCTGCGTATGCAATCGACCAATCTCAATTCAGGGCCATCCCGACCTATATTGACGAAACATGTAGACAAACCCGAAGCAAGTGCACTGCCGGCCGCCATATAATCGATAAAAGAAGATTTGCGATCAACGATTCAAAAAGAAAAAAAACACGGACACGTGTGTCTTGTAAAAACTAGATACATCTGTACTTGTCGAGTACCTGATGTGCCGAAAATTAATTATGATCAGAGAGAATCCTCGGGCTATATCCGGAAACTGTATCTCGGCTATACAATATAGCCTGAGCCGGGAGACATTCACGGCTGCGGGGCATCCGGTCGCCCGAAGACCAGTGTCTTCAAATCGCTGCGAATTCGAGACATCCTGTCTTTTATCCCATTCCTTTTGGATTAAATATCCATAGCTTATCAAGAATTTATTAGGTCCCGAATGTTGTTTGAAAGACATTTTGGTCTTGTTCTGGTTGAAGTCGGAAATCTCCTAGTACCCACATCCTGAAAATTTGATGAGTGAAAAATTGATAACTCCGTGTAAGTTCTTACCGCAGCTATCATTTCGACACATAGGTATAACCAAACAAACATTATTTTTTCACTGAAACTTGGATGAAAATTTACAGTAGATGGAATTATCATATTGAATTGGTTGCGGATAATTTAGGAGCAAAACAAAGATTGGAATGAATTGAATGAATGAAAGCAAAAAATTTGGTCAAATGTTGTCTCGTTCATGTGTATGTATGAGTATAGGGCTGATTCACCCCAACGCCCGGTTCGCTCCCGTTCGGGTAAAGAGACTCGGCGAGTCTCCGCGCGGTGCATTTAAAAATTGAATAATTTTTTCAATGTACTTGGCGCGAGACTCTGCCGAGTCTCTTGATCATGTGACCCCCGACTACTTTTCAACAGGCGGGGATATCATAATTCACAAAGTGCGTCAAATCAATTCGAACAATCTAGATTATAATCATTTTGACATTCTCGATGAGCAGAATTATCTGCACCGGGGACATGAACGCTGTATAACTTATTCTCAACACGTCGATGCGCGGGATATTTATATCAGTGTTCTATCCTGGATGACTGGATATATAAGGTACCTACGCTCGGAGACAGACATACTTGCGATAACAATTGAGGTAAAACTGAAGGCTGACGTTCTTGAGCGAATAGGTACACACCTAGGCCAGCCAAATATCTACGTCTGAAATACTCGCCGACGATACAGTTCAGCGTAGGTGAATATCGCTGTAGTCGGCCGCGGTTATACGCTATCGTCTTCATTTCACCGAACCGTCATATGATGAGATTGTGAAAAGTAGTGCGTGACCATCTATTGACATAGTTCAGTGCTGCTCCCAAAACTATAGTGCGAACTGAATATTGCAGTCGAATCAACCAGTCCTGAATTTAGATATTATAGGACACTAGGGGCTCCGCCCCTCCGCGCTTCGCGCGGCAACCCCGCTCGGCGCTACGCGCCTCGGGCACTCGGCGCTTCGCGCCTCACTTTTCCTAGGAATGGCTGGCCTAACTTTTTCTAACCGTCAGTGGCTGTTCTACCCATTTCTAACCCTTCTTGGGACACTCATTTTTCCTAGGAATGACTGGCCTAACTTTTTCTAGCCGTCAGTGGCTATTCTAACCATTTCTAACCCTTCTTGGGACACTCATTTTTCCTAGGAATGACTGGCCTAACTTTTTCTAGCCGTCAGTGGCTATTCTAACCATTTCTAACCCTTCTTGCAAAAACAGACGAATTATTGTTAAAAGACCTGTATGCCCTGGCCTGGACACCCAGAACTATAGCGCGATAGACCTGGACACCCAGGGCGCGATAGACCTGGAGACCGAAAACTATGGCGCGGTAGACCTGGACGTCCGGAACTATGGCGCGATAGACCTGAAGACCGAAAACTATGGCGAGATAGACCTGGACATCCACTTGAACAACCTGGACACCCAGAACTATGGCACGATAGACCTGGAGACCGAAAACTATGGCGCGGTAGACCTGGACGTCCGGAACTATGGCGCGATAGACCTGGAGACCGAAAACTATGGCGAGATAGACCTGGACATCGACTTGAACAACCTGGACACCCAGAACTATGGCACGATAAACCTGGAGACCGAAAACTATGGCGCGGTAGACCTGGACATGGCGCGATAGACCTGGACACCCAGAACTATGGCGCGATAGACCTGGACATCCAGAACTATGGCGCGGTAGACCCAGAACTATGGCACGATAGACCTGGAGACCGAAAACTATGGCGCGGTAGACCTGGACATCCAGGACTATGGCGCAATAGACCTGGACATCCAGGACTATGGCGCAATAGACCTGGACATCCAGAACTATGGCACTATGGCGCGAGACTCGAGACCGAAAACTATGGCACGGTAGACCTGGAGACTGTGTCCAGGTCTCCTGCGCCATAGTTCCTGGTGTTCAGGTCTATTGCCCAAGTTATCGCGCCCTATGTATCTCAGTGGGCCGGCGCGGGCCGGCGCGCGGGCCGCCGCTTCGCGCCTCCTTGGTTACAAGGTAAACCAATCATACTTGTCTACACCGGAATGATCTGTAAACCAATCAGAACCTGTCTCTACCGGTTGTAAACCAATCAGGAGAGCCGTTGCTACGACGACCGTATCTACGACGAAAATAATAGACGAAAATTTAGACGAAAATAACAGGATCACGACTTTATTATATAGATAGAGAGATTATTATTGTCACCACTCGTCGAATGGATTTCACATTTGACGTGAAGTCAGGGGCAATATAATCAAATATTCGCTTTCTTCAACACGCTAACATACGTAGATGATGGGATTTCGGTTTTCTGTAAAGGTATCGTTACCACCGAAGGACTCGTATACATATGCATCCTCGTCAACTATTATTTCATATCGTACCGCTCTTACCCTTTCATCATTGTCACGCGTCACATGATGATTAGCACCAGAACAGAAAAATATAACCGACGAAACACCGTATCGTGAATTATAAAGATTATGCAACACAGAGATGGAAATAGTCTGCGGAATGGTGAGCCTGCATGGTTGAAAAAAAGTATCAAAAGCGCGGTTCGTCCCAATTTCTTTTTACGTACTTATTATACAATAAATTTCATATTCCTCCAGTAAGTACGTTTCACATCGACATCGTTATCCCGCATTGTTAATTGCGTCAACGGTTAATATACTAACAGTTTGCGCCACCAGTCTAACGAGTTAGGTCTCCTAACTTGAAAACTTGTTTTTTCAACGAAACTGTAGACTTTATATATAATAGCTGTGTACACGATAGAGCCCAATATGTAAATTCAGATGAAAATTTCATTTTCATTCTACTATTCAGGTAATGATTCCCACTATCCCATCATTCTTACAATTAGTCTGGTTGCCCACGTAGTTACGTGCCTATACAACTCGAGCGAATCTCCACATTATTACCGGGCCGGGGTGGATACCTAATTCTGCTACTACCACCACGGAGTCCCGACTTTTCCATACTTCACCTTGCAGGCCCGTGTCTTCCCCCTATCAGCTCGAGCGCCGAAACTGTGAGACCGGACAGAAGGTCACTCACTCGCACACAGCGGAATTCGCCCTTAAGGGGAGGCTCTACTCGATTGTTACCGACATTCAGATATCTCCGAATATCTAAGTCCACGGAAGTAAATCGCAAAATACAGCTCTGTAGCGGAATTCTACACGTGATTCCGCACAGATATGTCCAAAAATATTTTGGATTCACTGAAAAATGGAGGAATGGCATGGTTTCTACGAAGTCATGATAGTAATTTCGTAGAAACCATGCCATTCCTCCATTTTTTAGTAAATCCAAAATATTTTTGGACATATCTGTGCGGAATCACGTGTAGAATTCCGCTACAGAGCTGTATTTTGCGATTTACTTCCGTGGACTTGGATATTCGGAGATATCTGAATGTCGGTAACAATCGAGTAGAGCCTCCCCTTAACGGAGCTGCTCTTGAGGAGGAATGAAAGGTGTTGTCGGTCGTTCTCTCTCGCTGCCGCGATGCAGCCCACGGCGCTATCTCTCTCGCACTAACATCAAGGTCACACACCTTTCATTCAATCTCAACGGGGTTTCACTTTTCTCGGAATTCACACAAGCGACTGGAGATGAAGACGAAAAATTAACCACATAATCTGAGATTAAAATAGATCGACATGCGAATTCATATTTTAGCTCTACTTGCCAACTACAGCATTAATTGACATTGGGCTCATTGTCAAAAGAAACCTGAATAATAATGCATGCT